>VWPW01015940.1:346923-436756 GCA_013389825.1 Crypturellus undulatus | reverse complement strand
GATTCTATGATTCTATGATTACAGCACAAGCAAAAAAAAATATTTATTAGTAAAAAGGAAAAATTACCCTCAAGATATATAGGCAACCAATCCTGTCTCTAATTTTAACAGCTCTCTTGAGTGGAGAGACTTTGGCTTTGGTGAAAAATTAGCATCTTTGCCAAAGTCCCCTAGTGACAAAGGAGACAGATTTTGATCGTTTAGCACACAAAGATTTGAAATCATCAAAACATAAAAGAAAATAAATCTATTTGATAATCTGATTATTTTGCCTTCCATTTTTTGCAGTGATAGAGTTGTATTCTGTGACAGTGTAAACATTTTACATTGCACAATATAAGAACCACAACAGAGGAGTGTAATTAGCACTGGGAAGACATTCTCAAGGAAGTACTTTGATTTCAAAAGCCTGTTGGAGTGATTGTCACCCCTGCTGTGCCTGGATTCTCTCTTGACGTGCATAAAGTGTGAATGCCGAGTGCATCATTATGAAATGTGCTCATCCTTGCATTTCTGTGCTCATTTCTTTTGCCATCTTGTGGTGACCAAAAATAGAAACCTAGAAACCTACAGAGTTTCTTCATTTTCAGATGAATTCTGCAGTTCACACGCTGAAGATCTACAACTCACACCAAGTTTTGTATTTTGTTATTTACTTAACAAAAGAGCATTCATTTTCTTCTAAGATTGCTCTCACTGAAGAAGATAAACCAAAGCCTAAGCAGTTAAAATAAGTACAGACATGAAATTATTTAATACCACAGAAATATCCTCTAAAGAATTTTATCAAAATACACTATGAGTCTTTTTTGTTTGTTTGTTTGTTTTTAAGAAAGTAGAGTGCTTCTATTCTCTCAATAGATATAAGGGTAATACCTTTACAAAAACTACCAGGCAGTCCAAATGTAGAAGATTTAATATACGATAAAAGAAATTGGATTCGAGCTTTAAACCAGTCAATAATTATTTATGGAACAGAGTCATTTGTGGACTTTACTTTGTTGTTTTCTTCTTTAAATTATCAAGAAAATCAATGAATATAAACCCCTCCTACCACTAACTTTAAAAAGACGTAACACATTTTTGAGTTAGTGGCCCCAAAACAGAGAAGATGAGGTCTTCTGTTGCTAAGCAAGAGTTTGCCAGTTATTTCAAGCTTTAGTTGAGTACAAGCAATAATCACTACTGCCCGAAATATATTGGAATGAAAGTACATGGGACCATTCATGACACTTCATCAGCATGCAGGAGGCAAACGGGGTGACTGCAGTGATTGAATACAGGCTCAGACTACTGGCTTTAATCTCCATCTCATTCATTCAGCCTTTACTTTTGGCACAGCTGTATGATAAACACTCTGACATTCTTCCTTGCCCACCCGCCTTTGGAATCCCATGACTGCTGGGTGCATGTTTGTTACATATTTAAAGTGGGAAAGGGTATCTATTTCTTTTTTTTCTTTTCTTTTTTTAAAACATGGAAACATATAGATGTAACCTACAGTTTTGCTTTGCTACTAAGGCTGTCAGAGCACCATTATTTGCCTGACAGGGAACCATGCCAAGTTCACTTTGCCTCTGTAGCTCTCTTTAAACAAAGCAAGGTAAATTTATAGTTAATACTATTTCTTTCTGCTGCGTTCTGTGCAAAAAGTGCATATATGCAATGATTCCATAATCGGCAAAGGTACATGTCTCTAAAACATAAAGTCTAACACCTTTCTTATGATATTGCAAAGAATTTTAACTATTTCTTCTGTTGTTAAAGATATGACAGTTCGTCACTTATTTTTATTTGTGATTTTGTTGTATATCACTCACTCTTTGGTCAAGAAGGGCTCATATGGATCCATCCTTGATTTTGTCTCAGTTTTACACACAGCAGGTGCTAAATTAGGATTAGGTCTAATTGATAGCTTAAAAATATCACTGCAATGTTAAGGGAGTTACACATGTACAGCCAGTAAGCAAGTAGCCACCACTGCAACTGCTAGTACAGGATTTACATAGCTCGCTTTGCTGACATGACACTCATGTTGCAAAAAAAAAAAATGATTTCGTATTCCTCCTTCCTTATACTAAAACATTTCATAGGTTTGATGAAAAGTGCCTGGCCTGCGTCAAGAAGTCTGCCTCACAATCCTCATGCTCAGTGTGCCAAACGCTCTGAAATTGCCAACCACTTACAAGAAACTCTATCTCTGCTTTGCACCCATTTTTTGCATTGAAATTGATGTTTGATAGCTACAACTGTTGTAATGTTGTAAGAGTTAATCTTAAACCAAACAAAACACCATAGAGGAGTGTTTAATCCTCCTTGGTCTGGGTAACATAGGGAAGCATCTGCGCTTTAGCTGACTGGATGCATGCAGCCTCCCTCAGTGATCAGGAGTAAGTGGGGCAGAGATCTGCAAGAGCTGGTTCCAGAGTGCCTGTTATAGATGTGGAGATGCCATCTTTCCTGCATTCAGTTTTATCCGCTGCCAAAGAGTTACTGCGCAGCCAACATAAGTAGAGAGAATGAAAAAAAAAAAAACACCTCTTCATGTAACATTCAACATCATCTCGTTCAACTAAGTAAAGAGTAATTGGTAGGTTGAATAGAAGTCTGTAGACAGCAAAGAGATCACTGAGTGAAGGAGATGGATAGAAAAGATGACCTTTGTGGATTCCCAAGGAGAAAAAGAAATATCCTTGGAATAGTTAAAACAACTCTTTTAGGGAAAAATACTCCATCAGCTATAATACTACCTATAATGGAGAGGAATTAACATCTGTCTCCAGAAAACAAAACAAATTCTGCATTTTCTACACATCCAGTATACCCAGAAACTCGCATTGAAGTCTGCTAAATTTCCAAAGTATATGAAACATCCTGTGATTAAAATGTTATCAAAGACAGCACTGGAGAGGTAGAAATCTAAGAAAATATTTGAAAAGACCCTCCCGAGCTTTTTGGTACTCACTCAGTAGCAAACAACTCATCACTTTTAACTTGTAAGTGTTCTTTTGTATTATGTACCCTTAAGGATCTGGGTTCAATATCTATTTAATTAAAACAGGGAAAAAAATCTTGTAACTGGTATATCCTCATGAAAAAGCAAGCTACGAAGACTTCACCTCTACTACTGTGTAAATTCATCGAACCATCAGCTGAAGACTGATACCATTATATATATACTATCCTTCCCCTCTGTCTGAGCTCTAGCTTCTTTGAAAATAAGAAAAACACTAGCAATTAAATCAATAATATCAAATGATGTAACTATAGCCGCTCACATTATGATTTTTATTCTGCTTAAAAACAGAGAATGGTATCCCTACAAAACACCACAAAATTCAGAGCTCACTCCAAAATATTCAGACTAGTATTCATACTAGTGTTCATACTAAATTTTTCCTTAATTGAAAACAATAGGCTACCATTCCAAGAAGTTAAATGCACTAAAAAAAAAAAAAAAAGTTTCATGATATATCTGTCTCTTAACATAACCATTACTATGTTTTCTATGGAAGTAATTTAGGATGTATTTTAACTGGTGAGCACCTAAGACTAACAGACCATATGAAAGGAGAACTGACAAGTGAATGTAGGCAACATGCCAGTTTACTGGAACTATAAATGATGAGTATCACAGGAGACATCATCAGTGCATTATGACCTGTTTTTTAATAAATAAATAAATAAATAAATCGTCCTTTTTTTTGATCCTAGAAAAGTTTTATCTTACTTTTAAAACCATCAAGCCAAGCAGCTTACTTGTGTTTTTTTTTTTTTTTTTTTTTTCCATCTTATTTCCTTATTAAATGTAGGACAAGTGCAGCTTTGCTTCCCAGTGTCAGGATTTAGGAATTCCCATTCACAGTGTCCAAAGATTTGCAAGTAAACTATTGCGACCTTGGTTAAAAAGAAATCCACTCTGAATGAGTTTAATGAGTATCTGAAGAAATGGCCCTGAAGGTGTACTTTGAATGAAAATGTAATAGACTCCACATTTTGCCTTGTACCTTATGAGGAGGCATAAAACAAATTATATTCAGCATTTTCATTTGCTACTTCCAATATTCACACAAGTTCCTTGCATGTAACAAAGGGGCTAATAGAAATTGCCTGAATGACTCATTATTTCTTTAATCTGTGGCATTTCATTCCATTTCTTTCTTTTCACTCCAGAAAAAAATATAAGGCAACAGAATTGTAAGTCATTTTAACTGTGGGTAAACTTACATTTTAAGTTCAGACTTCAGGCTGATGTTAATCAATGTGACATTTCTTTTGGCTTTAGTTGGAAAGTTTTCTTACTGCTGTACAGTCAAATCCAACGAAGTCTGATTTTTTAAATGTTTCACAAAGATTGTGTTTGTATTTGGAATCACATATCACTGTTCCATTGAAAGCCATATAAAGATACCTGCTCTGCCTTTCAAATTAACTAATTAACAAAAAGCAGGCAGTTCATTAAAATACTTTTGTTTTTTCCCCTTTTAAATATAGTACAGATGTGTGGTCTTATCTGTCACCTTCTCCTTTCTGATGCCATGGGCAAAATCTGTCATCAGTCTGAATTTCAATTGTTGTCAAGGTTAATGACAGGAGAGAAATTTAGTTACCAGGATGATGTTGTGCAACTAGCTGAATAAAGCTAAATAACTAATTGTATAGGATATTCCACAACATGCCACATGCTAATCACTGAATGGACCGGTATTTTTAGAGGAAGTGTGTCACAATACATTGATAGCAATAAAAGCAGATGATATATAAACAGAATTTTCGAGCAAGACTTGAGAGTGCAGAATGCTGTTCAGCATTACTCATTGAGACAATACCATTTTTCCCCTGCCTTTGGTCCACAACCCTGTATAATATTTTTCTAGTAGCATAAACTAGTTCAGATTCAACAAAGAGTCCAATCTACAGTCATGGCTGTTGATTCAAATGGTTGAATGCCATCTTTAACATATTGTACTAATTTGCTAAAACCACACTATGGAAAAAAAATGCAAAAATGGTGCAATTCCAACTTAATCTTGTTCTTCAGTTGCTGGGGTTCTATCACAAGCTTCTGAGTCACACTAGAAAAGGATAAATAAAAATAAAAGTCGTATTCCCTCTACACAGTGAAATGGCAGCATACAAGTCCGCATCAGAAGAATACTAACTTACATTCTGCAGGTACAAGTTTGAAAACTACATTCTCGGAGAAAATCTTCTAGGAAGTCAATGCCAACCTTAGCTGGAAACCTGTGGTCTTTAGACTTCACAGATTGTCTCTTGAGAGTTCCCTGGCAACATGTGATATTTCACATCAGAGATCTAAATGCAAAATATAACATTAAGGAACACTGAGTGCATTTGTGGTACTACTCAGAGGAATCAGATCCCTAACACGATGACTATCTTACCTGGTAGCATAACCCAACTGAATTAAGGAAGACTGGCATTCTCTCCTAAAATCAATGCATTCTAATGACTCCGTCTTGTTAGAAAAAAATATTTATCACTAGATATCAATAAAAGAAGATACATGGCAACATGAAACAATATTTCAAAAGACAAACTATCGCCATCACTATTTGACAATGCCATATAGGAACAGATACAAGACTTTGGAAAACTGTCTACCCAAAATATGTGTTCTCCTGATTGTGACACAGAAAACAAGCAACACATCTACATCTCAACCTGACACCTGTCATAACAGCTCTACTCAACAACTTAAGTCAGTAGTTTCCAATTCTTTGGACTAGTTTATCACAGCCTTTTTTTTTTTCTACAAGCATGCAGTATACCCATAGGAAAGTAAATGTTAAATTATACGTTAGTATGGTTTCATTGCTGCAGATTACTTCCCACTGTGCAGCGGACCAGTGATTGCTGCAGACCAAAACTGGGAATCTCTGGCTAATCTGGCCTGCCAGAGTGAGTTTATTTAGAACACAGCTTCGGTTTTGTGAAATTTGCCACAATGCAAGGCAAACTCTTCCACATACTGCTCCAATGAAATAATAATTCAGTACATCATATTGCTGAGTTATTAAACTCTGCTTTTCAGAGTTTCATAAATTAGCTGATGTTGAAGAAAATTTATGAGGCAAAGGACTGATGATGCAGCAACATCTATATATGCCTTATACAAACAAAAATACACAAAATACATTATATGATGCCTTTGCCAATCACTATTCCATCATACTGAGATAGCCCTTATGATAATGATTAGTTTTGCAGTTGCTAAATGCTGCCAAGAATCACTGAATCTTCAAGAGAGCAGAACTACTTTTTTAGAACAAAGTTTGCCGTGGAGTAGTACGTTTTATAACAGCCAATGCCATCAATGAACAGTAGTTTCATCAACAAAAACTACTGTGAATTCCCAAATATTTCAAGGCTAGAAATGGTAAATGCTAAAACAAACTAACATTACACAAAACATTTGAAGGGAACTGCAGATACAAGGCCAGATACCTGCTTACTGTTCACTCAAGAGAATACTGGCAGTGACCTCGCCAAGTAGGCTTCAGCAAATCTCTTGAAAAGGGAAATGGAGATAAAGGACAGATAAAGAATACGTTTCATAAATATCTTGCTGTTTTTAAGAGGTTTTTTAAGATCTATAAAATTTTGGATCCATCCTTTTTTTCCTCAACATTAATTTCGTAATATCTTATATAAATGTTAGCCATTCTTACAGAGAAGCTTACATATCAAAACCAATCTTGACTAAGTGGGTCTAATCCCCCCATTCTTTTAAAAATGAAACTTTAAATCATGGACTTCTGAAGAAACCTAGATCTTTTCCTATAACACTATGACAAAATGAGTGCTCATCAGCATGAAGAGAATCGCTGTTTTGATAACCACTTTTTGGATATCTGAATATGTTATATATGCCATAAACACATAAATTAAAAAAGATTCTTTCCTCTTTCATATGAAAAAATATATCACTAACCCTAAAAAAAAAAAAAAAAAAAACATATCACTAACCCTAGCTTTCTCTCCTGGCAAATAGTTTAGAAGTAATATTTTGAAAACTTTACGTTTTGCCATATTGCTCAAAGCTTTACAACCGATTTTGAAGATTATTACAGGAAATTGTCCCAAATCCCATTTCATATAAGTCAGCGACATTCCATTAAAATAAAATAAATGACAAAACCACTAATTTGATGTCTTTGAGGGAAAGATTAAAAATATAAAATTGGATATACTTCAATATTAATTCTACTTCTACACAGACATGGTATATCTCTTCTTCAACTTCTGTAAACATTTATCACGTTTTCATGTCACATGCTCCTTGACTGGCAGAAACAGTATTTTAAAAAGGTTTAACTGAAAATAAAATTTTCTTTCCAGCAATATCCAGAGGTTATTTTATTATAAGTATTTACAAATATTCTGTTTAATTAAAATATCTGGATAGAATGCAAATATCACTTTGGGCAATTTAATTTATTCACTGCATTTACTTTTCTCTTGTGAATTGAGTATTCTTTTTTTTTTTTTTTTTGCTGATTTTTGAAGGCCTCTAGCACACTTTTTTGCAGCTCCTCCTCCCTAATTTGTTTTGACTGATCAAATTTCTTTTTCCTTATTTCTCCGTCACATAAGTGCACTCCCTAGTACGATTATGCTCAAACTCAATTTGTATTTTTTGTCCCTCTCATTCATGTACCTTGAACATTTTCAAATAATGGAATGGAGGCTCTTATCTTCAAAAACAGTGTGAGTTACATGGTTTCATTAAATTTGAAATATTTACTTAATCTTTAACTGTTCTTATGTATAATGCAGGCAAGCAAAAAAAAAGTTCAAGGAAAGCTTTTGAAAGATCAGCATTTATTTTTCTGTCCCTATACAATTGCATAGGATATTATTGCTAGCAAGTGAAGCAATGTTCATGTAAAGAGATTATGAACATAATCCAATGGAACAATAAATGTAAAGAGATTTAGACATAAGTATCTGAACTTTAAGAGCTATACACTATACACTAATGCTGAACATGAGCTTATCTCAGTTGGAAACATCTTCAGTCCCATAAATGCTCTGACTCCTTTTGGAATTTATCACTGTGTTACTCAGACTAAAAATACAGATTAAAAAAAAAATAGTCTTAATTCCAAGAATTCCGAGACTTCTCTTACAGTTACATCAGGTAGAAGTAAGGTACTACATGATGATGACTCAGTTAATGTCTGTTCTACATTATATTTCATACGATCCTTTTTTTGTTACTCACACAGGAGAAAATAAAATATACAGTAAATAGGATGTAACAGGAATTCATACAACATCAATATCTTTATTTGAGGAAGAAGAGTTTGTTTCTGGTTGTAGCATTTTTTTTAAGTGAGTATTCAAATGCATTCAGCATACCACTCTATACAAGAGCTCAGACAAACTCTGGACTCCCTGAAGGATCTTCTCTAACTTTGCAACACTACGTATGTTTATTGCTTTCATAAACCTGCAGCAAAAGAATAAAAAAGTTATTTGGGCTGAAATGTCTGCTTCAAAATGTTTTGTTTGTTTATTTATAGTGCAGGGTGTCTATGGCCATGCTGCTTCAAAAATGAAAACCATTCCCTGCAACTCCCCAGCACAGGTAATGAAATGAAACCTCACCCAGCCTGGGCTCCACTCTTAAATTTAAAATATCCAAGAGGAAGAAGGAAAAGAGGTGAATTTACCAGCAGATACATCACCCGAGAAAGATCTACGTGAGATAAGTGAGCTTTCTTCCTCATGTTCTATTACATGGGGGTTGCTCTAAGCAGTATTCCCCACAAAACAACTCTTTGAAGGACAGTCTCAGGATCCAAAGTCAGGGAATGACTGAAAGAAATCTCCTTCAGATGTGGATTAACTCAGCATACCTACGGTGCTTGATGCACCCTAAGCGCAGCTCCAGGAGACTGCTAGTTCTGGATGCAGATGCCAGGGACGGAGGTAGCGGAAGACAGACAGACAGCTATGTTAATCCATGGTGGCTCCAGTTCAGAAGACAAACATTTTCTCACACAGTTAGCTATCCAGTTAGACAATCTGTTGAAACAGATGATTTCTAGTTTACTTTGTTGTCATATGGACAAACAAGGATTCTTCCTGAAAGGCCCATCCTGGCAATGTAAAGAAGAAACAGCTTGCCTGCTAAAAGTGTAAAAAGAACTAGCAAATACACTGGGGCAAAGAAAAGCTGCCTTGGTTTAAATGAAATACCAGTGCCTCTGAAAAGAAAGGATGTTTTCTGAGAATGACATATCACAGAAAAAACATGGGGGAGGAGGGTGTACGTACACACACTGTATTCCTATATAAAGAATCGTACACAAAGATCCAAGTCTCTCCTCCTCCCTTGGTTGAAGAAAGGCATCTTCAAAGAAAGGTGATAGGGGAAAAGTTGGCTGAAGGCTCAAAGGGCTGCCTCACTGTAAGTTTATCAATCAGGTTAAGGTATGGATTGCATTAACATACTGGAGAAATGTCAGTCTTTCTGACAGAGGATTGACAGGTAGAGCATTCAGAATCCCTAAAGCTGGTCTGATGCTGTCATTACCTTTGGACATTCAAATTAAAGACACCAGCTTCATGGAACTCCTCCTTCTTCACCTTCCATTCAAGTTGCTGTTTTAAATGGCTCACACAGTTTACACTGAAGTTCGAGGGTAAACCCCTGACAAAGGTGATTAGTGACTGCTGCAGTATTCTTCAAATCAGCTAGTGATTTGTATTGGACTAAATGGCCAAAAAGAGATCTCACATTGTGTTCTTTTCTCTAGAATGAGCTGTAGAACATGCATTTGGTGTGCATTATTGGTGTGCGAGGTCCTAAATGTGCACAGAAAGCCTGACTCCTCTCACTACTGTGAGCTCTGAGACAATGATATATATACTGATTGCCAAGGTCGACAACCAGCTCTGATCTGTGAGATCAGTGAAGTGAGATACCAATCCAAGGAAAGAGGAATTCATCACTATTAACTTCAAAGAGATAAGTGGAACTGTAGACTGATGTCTATACCTACTCTCTGCCACAGATGGAGAGACCTTGCAGAGTTCTTCATTACCCTGTCAGGAAAGGACAATTAGACAAATCAAGCATTAGGAGCTACACAAGCACATACTATATAAACAAATAAGAGACTGCTTTGGCATCAGACAAGTCCAATGCCCAAGAACAGCAGAAAAAAAATGTTGACAATACAGATAATCTTTTTGAACACTATGAAACCAATAAGAAAGCACATGGAATGCCATATCAATACCACACAAGCCCAGAGTATATTGCTGTCGTGTCAGATGAGGTATAAAAAGGATGAAATTACAGGAAAAAAAGAAAAAAAAAAAAGAGGTTAGGCTACTTCATCGTCTTTCAAAACATATATTGGAAACATTGGAACATTAATGACAAGATCCCTGACAGTTCTGGCATTTGAAATACCTTGAAGAAAGATATGGAGACAATTATTTATCTAGCTTTTTAGATCTAGAAAGAACCAGTGGCATAGAGGAAGGCACATCACCACTTACCACAGCTGAGGAATAAAATGGCTAATGCAGTTTACTACCTGCAGTACCACAGTTATCAGTGAAAGTGCTGAGGTGACAACTACTTGAAAGTGTTTCCACTTGAGTTGGAATGAGTCTAATGGAAGAAGCCTGATGACACTCTCACAAAGCTGTATCAGAAATGAGCACAAGGGTACAATATCTAGAGAACATATATGACAGAATGACACCAGTGATAGGGAAGTGATTACTCCTCTTTCACCGCATTGATCAGTAAGACTAGAATTTGTGGGAAGTAGTATGCCCACCTGTTTGGCCAGTAAGTTAAGGAGGATTTTCCTATAATAGCACATTCTGGGAGAAACAGCTTACTTAAAGGCTTCTGTGAGATCTAGGAACTGAAGCAGAACAACATTAATTACTCAGTTCCATCATACTTATTTGCATATTTTCACAGCAGATATTCTTGGTGTTTGTGCTGTCCAAAATTTAAAATAGTCTAAATGGTGTGATTTTTCCAGCCATGAATTCCTCTGAGGTAGAATAAGCTAGTATGAGTAAAACATTCTGATCAGATGTGGAAGAAATGGTATAGATAATGACTCAGTCTGTACTACCACTATTTTACGCACTGTTCAGTCTTAACGATGTGCTTGAGAAGAACCGAGGATGGCGATTCCATCTACCATCGGGAACTGCTTAGAGCACCAACTACCAATAGATGATTTCTTAAATAAAAAAAGGAAGATATAAAAGAATGACTCTAGCCATACTGCCATCAAGCAACTATGCGTTACTAAACAAATATTGTTTTTTTGTAGGATATTTCCTGTATATATCATAAATAATAATGTTATTAAACACACACACAAAAAAAACACTTTCTTGATTACATTTCTGTTCAGTTCTAGTCACCTGTCATCAATCTAGTCACATGTGTTCTCACTGATAATCTTAAAAATGTCACTGAAACTGACTTTCTTACAGCACTACAGAAGATTTTAGTTTAAAATTTCTTGTCACCATTATTTATTTTTCAAAATGACTCACTGAGAATGCAGCATATTTTATGGCTTGGGATACCCATATTAAAGATTGGTGAACTATCTATATGTAATCCTCTGTGACATGCTCTAGGTGACCCTACGTGTGCAGGGACGTTGGACTAGATGATCTCCAAAGGTCCTTTCCAACATTAATGATTCTATGATAACCAAACAAAAAATGCTACTATCTTAAAAAAAAAACATGAAAAATCACACATTTGTTTACTGAATTTATGTTCTTTTATAGTAGAGTACAGGTTTGGGTACAAAGGTTGTTCTAATGAGATAGATCATTCAGGCCAAAGTAAGTGTGAAAACCTAGAGCAATGCAAGGAAACATTAATAATCATATGAAGGTTTACAGGAGATCCTATAAAAACTCACTTTTAAACATCTCTAATAAAGTTTATACTATAATTTCATGACACAGAAATTGGAAGCATCTTCCCCGGGGAGATCTAAAAGTATAAAATATACAGTTGGAAGTGCACTTGAAAATCTAATAAATCTTTTTCATCTTTAATTTCTACAGGGTACAATCTACCTGCAATTACCCTGATGTAAATGCCAAAAAAAAAGACATCAGAATTGCAAATTCAGATCTTCTATTAGTTCTTCAGCACACCTTTTACCATAATAAGCACACATCAGGTAGTGAAATACTGAATATTTTTAAACTGGGACACCTTCTGCCCCTTCAGCACTTCTGCAGATAGTGGATGCTTTTGAGATCAATATTCACCACACTGTAACTGAAGCGGTATAAGGGCCGCTGATTTAAATGAGATTTCTAAAACTAAACTAAAAGATATAAAGATATGTTTAAAATGTGTTTTCTTGCATCTTCTTTGATCTGAAGAGCACTATCATTTATTTCACAGAACCACAGAATCATTATAGTTGGGAAAGACCTTTAAGATCACTGAGTCGACCCATAAAACCCTTCAACATCATGCCTGCTAAACCATGTCCCTAAACACTTCCAGGGACGGTGACTCCACCACTTCTCTAGATAGTCTGTACCAATACTTGACTGCTCTTTCCATGTAGGAATTCTTCCTGATGTCTAACCCGAACCTCCCCTGGCACAACTTGAGGACACTTCCTCTTGTCCTATTTTTGGTAGCTGTTTTGAAGAGATGATCAACTCCTGCCTCACTACAATTTCCTTTGAAGTAACTGTAGAGAGACATAAGGTCTCCCCTGAGCCTCCTCCAGACTAAACAATCCCAGCTCCTTCAGCCGCTCTTCATAAGGCTTGTGCTTCAGCTCCTTGACCAGCTTCATTACGCTTCTTTGAACATGCTCCAGTGCCTCAATGTCTTTCTTGGAGTAAGGGGCTCAAAACTGAATACAGGTGTGCCCTCATTAGCACCACATAACGCGCATCACAGGTTTGCATTCAAGGTGCGGCCTCATCAGCACCAAGTACAGGGGGACAATCACTTCCCTGGCCCTGCTGGCTACACCGTTCCTGATACAAACCAGGATACTGTTGGCCTTCTTGGCCACCTTGGCACACTGCTGATTCATGTGCAGCTGGCTTTTGACCAATACCCCCAGATCCTCTTCTGCCACACAGCTTTCCAGCCCTTCTGCCCCAAGCGTTTAGCATTGCATGGGGTTGTTGTGACCAAAGGGGAGAACTCAGCACTTGGCCTTGCTGAACCTCATACAGTTGGTCTCCACCCATCAATACAGCCTGTCCAGATCCCTTCCTACCCTCAAGTACATCTACTCTTCCTCCCAGCTTGGTGTCATCTGCAAGTTTGCTGAGGGTGCACTCAATCCCCTCATACAGATCATCAATAAACTGACCCCTCCCCAACACTGACCCCTGGGGAACACTGCTCATGACCGGTCGCCGGCTGGATTTAACTCCATTCACCACCACTCTCTGGGCCTGGCCATCCAGCTAGTTCTTCACACAGTGAAGAGTACACCTGCCTAAGTCATCAGCTGCCAGTTTCTCCAGAAGGCAGTGGGAGACTGCCAAAGGCCTTACTAAAGTCTAAGTAGATCACATCCACAGCCTTTCCCTTATGCAGGGTGGCAGGTCATCTGGTCATAGAACGAGATCGGGTTGGTTTTAATTTAACTCTGTCCAGGTCATTCCCTAAATCATGAAAATGTGTAAGACTCTAGAAACTACTCCTCGCTGAATGTAACAGCCAAGAAGTAAGGGACTTACACACAGAGGTCTTGGGGAAGTTGCCTTATATAATAAGAAATAAATCTAAATATGCCATAGATACTGAAAAAAAAGGATTAGATTATGCATGTTTTAGATTTTAATAATCATAAGGGATTTTATAGTCATATGAATACATAATTCCGTTCCACTCTTTCATTTCCATACACATGTCTTCTCTCATAACAGTATCTCATATACATATGACAGATATGTATGTCATAACATTGGTGACAAAATCTGACATCCTGTCCAGAATGGCATCATCATGGGAAAAAGAACTGCACCATCAATACCGTCTTTTACAAGCTAAGAAAATGTCGGTATTTAAAAAAAACCTTGGGAACACTGAAAACCTCTGCAGCAGAGAGCTAGGTGAAAGTCAGAATCTTTAACATGGTGATATTCTGCCTTTAAAAGTGTCTGCCTTAGCAGAGTAAAAAAGGATCTGTCATATTCCTTACATTTTGAGCAAACCGCATGATCACAGGAAAAGCACTGATTCCTGTGAGCCATCCACATGAGCACTGCAACCAAAAGGCAAAAGAAAAAAAAAAGTAAAATAGATAGATAGGATAACTTCTCTACATTTGCTTCAGCCCTTCATGTACTGTTAAGGATCTTCATTTCAGCACTCTTCTGAAGAGGTTGTGTGTGTCTGTGCATGTAATTATGGTATAAAGCCCGTAATACGAAGACCAGATAGAATTAATAACCTTTACTAATTTTACAGTACAAATAGCAATGTAAATATTATTCAGCTTCAAAATTTATGTCCAATGGTGTCCTGCAAATGCATCCATTAATTCAGAGAGTGAGTTTATTAATTTTTCTAATAGGCTGTAAAGCACAGGCGTGTGACTGCTAAGGCCAACAGACTAGAATGCAATTCACTTTGCACGACTTTCATGTTTCTTTTCAACATGACACAATACTCTTGCATCTCGGAAGTATATAAAACCTTATTCAAAATAATACATTTAACTTAAATGGTTGAGATCTTCAGTTTTACTATTAATACGCTTGCAGTAAAACATAAAAGATATTCAAATCAGTTTTATGATGCCTGCTGAAGCATCACTGAAAATCCAGTTCCACAATGTGCTGCTCAGGACATTCCCATTGGATGTCCAGGGAAGGCATGAGACATCTCCTAAAACACACACGGACGCTCAGCAGCTAATGCAACCTGGAATTTTCCAAGTGATCACTAATACAATACCATCACCTCATCACCTTTCATGAACCTAATAGACTCCTTCACTGAATCTATCAAACAGGTAAACATTCTTAATGTACAAGAACTGTATATGATAGGTACATGAAGATGTATGAGAGTACTGAAGAAAATTCTATGGCAGCCAACTTAAGTACACATACAATCACAAAAGGAGAATTCAAAGGGTACTGCAGGATTTCTATACCAATTAGAATCATAGAATCATTATGCTTGGAAAAGACTTTCAAGATTCTCAAGTTCAACTGTAAACCCTTCAACACCCTGTCTGCTAAACCATGTACCTAAGTGCCTTCTTTCAGTTATTTCTGTATAATGTTTTTGTATATTGGGGAGGGGACAGTAAATTACTTGGTTAAATAATAACCAAGATTCTTCACTCAGTCTGAAGGCCTATTTCTTTCACTTGATCCATGAAACCAGTAATAAAAAAATTATGATGACTCTTAGTGATTCTGCTTCTATAAGACATTATCTAACAGTCTTGTGTTGGAGTAAATACCTGAGCGCAATGTTATTGCCTCTTTCCAAACAGCTGCTTCTCCAAATTTAATTAACTTAAAAAAAATCAAATGAAGTTTTTCAATAAAACCAGATGATGTGACTGACTAGTCACAAGAGAGCATCTTCTGAATGAGGTATTGTATCAATGGGAATATGCAATAAAAAATGTTTTGTTTCTCTGTATGCCAGGTTGAAATGGTTTAACTTGCAATGAATTTCCCAAAATGATGCTTCAACAAATGGGAGTTAGGCAAAATATTCCTCCTAATTTTACATTATATAAAAAAAGAATTATTTGATCAGCTCGTCCAACCACCTGCTTTAAAATTTCATCTAGTTAACAGTGCACTGGGACCAATAATTTGTTCTTGGCAAGAGCCAAATAATTTCCAGGGAGTTATTTAGTTCTATCTTGACAACCTCATGTGATGGAAAAATCACTTGTTTCTCTTGGCAGTTTGTCCCAGTGGTTAATCACCTCCTTACTGAAAGTATTTGCCACATATTTAATTTGAATTTCTGGCTTCAGTTTCAACTAACTTGCTCTGCTAAATTAAAGAGCCTTTTATTACTAAGTTTCTTAGACACAGTTAGCCAACCAGTTCTCAGTCACATTCAGGATAAGCTAACACACATATTCTGACCGTATGTGATTTTCTTCCACTAAAAGTTCAATTTTAGTTTTCTTTTTTTTTTTTATCCTCCTTATTTCCAATATTAAGAAAAGCCATACACAATGCACTGTTAGTCCTAACACTGCTTTATAATGAGGGAAAATAATGTCACAATCATTTTTATTACTTTTCTTTATTCCTTCAGTGGCATATTAAGTCTCTGCTACTGTGTCACTGCTGATGCTCATGTTGAATTAACTAGTTCAAGAAGTGGCTTAATTTAAAAAGTTATTTCTGATTTTTTTTAATGCCATATAAAAAAAAAATACAGACTGCAAAATCTACAGTAAAAAAATAAATATATATAATCAGGATGCTTGAAAAAAAATAACACAAAGCTTAACATTTGTGCTTAAGTCTAACTTACTTATCTTTATCTAAGTGCCAAACTGCCTCAGCTAGGTATGAGAAGTATCATCTACTTTAAATTTGGGCAAACAAAAAAGGACAGGACAAGGGATTGTGCACAGCTCTGCGATTCCTATGAGATTACTTCTGCCTTTCTAATTAACACAAGTAAAGCCTCATTGAAATAATTCAAGAAGAGAATACACCTTTTTTTCAGGAACACCAGGAAGACCAACACTTTCTCTTCTTCAAGATTAGCACCAAACTAAATGATTGGTAAAGCCTGTGCTCATGCTTCCAAAGACTTCAATAATACTGCATATATATGCAAAGTATATACTTCTGACACTCATATTTAAATCATGCTAATGAAACAGTCTATGCAAACACATGCATAATATCCTATACCAAAACTTTTTATTGAAAAATCTATTTTTCTTCACTATCTTTTTGTAAAAAAATGACCAGCTCTGTGCTTTCCTATTGAACTAACATTTGATGTTAATTAAAATGAGCACAGCCAAAGGGTAAAAAAAAATCCATGTGAAGAGGATTTGTTTTATTTTTCACTTAAAATATTTAAGAATGTTGACAGTCAAAGATTAATTTGCTCCTTGACAGTCAAAGATTAATTTGCTCTTTTCAAACTCAAAGTGAGGATGAACTAAGCCAAAAAAGCTCAGTCACTAGCTAGATGAACATCTCTGTTTATAATCTGAAGAGGGATTATGCAGGCTGCATATTTTTATCATCTTGTCACATAAGTGATTCACAATTACAGTATTTCTTGAATACTAGATTATATCATAAAACAACTTTGCCCTCTTGTAGATAATGATATGGAGAGACTACACATAACCAAAGAAAATAAAATGTTTCTTTAATTTCATGATTATATCATTAATCTGACTGCTTGACCTAGATTTGTTGTATCATATGCCCAGCAGCTGTGTTCATCAGGCAAAAGGGTGGAAAAGAAATTACACAGTATGAACCTAAGTCCAGCAATAATTGTTGATTGTTACTAAGCTCATTCAAAGATACTCTCTTAGAAAAGACAAGAAATAAATATATATGAATGTAAATTTGTAAGAAAAGACTATATGTATAAAATATTGTATATATGTATATACAATACTATACGTATACAAATCTATCTTTGGCAGAACAAAAATAAAATTTAGGCATAGATTAAATTAGTTTTCCATGGGACAAAAGGAGAAAAAAAAATCTTATCCTTGAACAACAGCTGCTTAGAAAGAGCATAGAACTAGGCATAATTCTGTTTTATTTGTTCTGTTTTTTTGATTTACTTATAATATAAACTGACCATATTTAATAGCTGGCTACTGAGTGTGGTAACCTGATGAAAAATGTCTCCATGCTGAAAGTTTTATGTTTTTAATAAACAACAATTAGTTATTTCCATGCTGTGGATGGAACCATGCAAAAGGAACCTGAAGGGCAGCAACAGTACTTAAAATGCACAGGCTGAGAGCAGATTTGTCCCTACAATCCTATAATGTCTTAATGCTTATATACAATGCTTATGTGTTTGCCATATTGCTTTATTCTGGAAACAGTTGTTCTCTTACTGGTAAGTAATTCACACACTAAAGATTCACAACCTGAAAGCCAACTTGACAGAAAAATGCAAGAGCAGTTCAATAAATTATGCCACAACTCCCCCAAAGTTTTTTATTGTTATGTTTTGTTTTGTTTTTTCTTGCCAAGAGTTTTTGCCATATCACTTTAGACAAAGGAACTTTTAAAAGAATCTTTATGTGTGCAGCCTGATAAATTTAGCCTTTAGTATTATCATCTCATGTAAAAATGTCTTGTTAAATCATCTATTAATGGAAAAGGTTTTGCTGTTTAAAGCACACTTCAAAACACTGCTAATGTAAAACTACATAAATATGTGTTCATAAGAAACATATTATTGAAACAGGTGCACAAACACAGACATAGACAGACTGATAGGCTACTTTCCCAGCTTCTTATATAAGTGTTCCTCAAATGAAACAACAACAAGATTGCCTTGAGCTCAAATTCTTAATTTTCCTATTTTTTATTAGGGGATGCAAGCATAAGACTGCCAGAAAAGGTCTGTAATAGTTAAAGAAACTGTCAGTTGACAACTTGAAAATTTGTCCTTTTCTACCCACCCGTTCTAGAAATGCTGTTATTCTTTCTAGAATAAAAGCAGTGCCATTCTTTATTCCTCTGACAGAAAAAAAAAAAAGAATTCAAGAACAATCCTGAATCTTATTAAAAACACATGAGGCAGCCTGTACTTGAGATGGACAGATCTACACAAACACAAACAGCCTCCTCCCACACAGCTACAGAACAGACATTTTTTAATCAGATTTTCTTCAGTATGAGCAATAAATGCTCAGTAGTTTAAAAATTAGGTCATTCAGGATCAACTGTTTAAAGAGATTATCATACTATTATGCAGTAAAAATATAATGAGAAAATGAATTAGTAGTGACCAAATCCTGTAAGCACCCACCAAATGACAGACACAAGATGCAAGATCATTAAAATCACGGTGGAAGTTATTTTGGGCAATTCCAATTGTTTTTGGGGAAGAGTGCCTGGTCTGTGCTTCATTTTTTAAATTACTTCCCCAGTTTACGAATTTCTCAAGGAAAGGCTAATCTTTTTAAGCACTAAATCAGGACAGATATTCATGGGATGACGAGGAGATAGTGGATGAAAAGTCCACGACTTTTTCCACATTACAGATAATCAGGCTCTCTGCTATCCCAACAAAGTGGACAGAAATTATAGAGACACTAAACACAAAGACAAATTTTTTTAAACAAACACTAGTATCTAGGTTGTGATACAACAAGTCAATATCATACAGAGTACAGCACTCTCACAAGAACACACAGAAATAACATGTTTTAAGGAGCTATGAGCTCCTTGTAACTGTCTGCATGTGACCTAAGGCACGGGCTCTAGGCAGTAGCCTCTTTCTCTGGTGGCAAGGTCGCAGATAAACTACATTTCATTTGCCCTAACAGCATTATTCTAGGGCTGTACCTGACACTGACTTTGTCCCTGACATATGTTCATATTTGAAACAGCTTTCAACTACCATTGCCTACCTATACCATTTCAGCAATTGCAAATATTTATTGAGACATCTTACTGATCATGCAAAAAAATGACATAAGCCATGTTGTAGCCATCATGTTTCAGTGTGTTCTCACGGAAGAAATATTCATCAGCCTTACTGTTTTGCCAGTAACCTGACACACTGAAACAAGTCACAGATGCAAGAAAATAGGAATCTCTACAATATTAGCTATGGAAAAGAAAATGTGAGGGCAATGCCTCCAACCTCCTAGTTTCCCAAATGCTACAACTCTTTATTTGATTTCCATAGCTCAGGTTTTATTGCCGGTCTGAAGGGATAAAGCATGGCTCTAATAAGCCTAGCAGAGAAGTTGGTGAAATCCACGCATCCTCTGAAGGGCCCTTATGATCTAGGAGTTGTGGAACTTGCATCAGATCAGATCTGTGTTGGGACAGGGTGAAGGGAACAAGGAGAGAGCTTTCTGTGCTCAATCCTACCTAAGCTTCCTGGCAGATGGAAGATGTGACAGGCTTTATAAGCCTTTCATTAACACCAGGGAGCTCCCTTGACTTCATGCAAATAGACAGGAAACAGTAGGACTTGCACTGTAATAACTGAAAGGAATGGAGGCCTTTTCTGTTCCTGCAAAGTTTTCTTAGGTAACTGCAAATCTGGCAAGTCAGAGAAAACTATAAGAGAAAGATGTAGTTTAAAAGCTGCTACATAAAACAAAAAGAAAAAACAAAACAAAACAAAAAAACTAAGAATTTATTGTGGAGCTAAAACTTGTTAAGAATTCAGTATCTAAATGCCAGACTGCTGTATTTTAAGAAAGATATATTTATTTATGACTATATAGAATCTAAAGATACACACAAAAACACTAAGCTGACTGCTTTTCATCGGTTATTTCACAGGTTCAGATAGTGACCTTTAATTCTCCAAAATCTTATCACTTGCACTCCTGCCATATGAGTAGCAGTAACATGAGTCACACACAACACATCTGGAAGAGGGGACGGCTAAGGATGCAGCTCCTCTCTAGATGCAGTAACGCAAAGTAAGAAAGTCTGTTGATGCTGATTAGCAGCACAAGGAGCAGCAGAAGAGTCTTGGGCCCTGATGGCACTGTCACGCTCAGTGACCTGAGGGCAATCATCTGACCCTTCTGTGAAAATAAATCATGTGTAAGAAAACATAAAGAGCTGAACAAGGCTTAAATCAAAATCCAACTTAAAAAAAAAAGTAAATCTGGGAAAAACCTATAGAAGGTACAACTGAGCTGAAGCTTCTCAGCCAAAAGAATTACAAAATCAAGAGGAAAAACAACACATTTTGTTTGTTTTCATTTTAAGTTTCCTAAATAGAACTATTTGCATCAATCTGCGTGCAATACTAGAGCAAATCTTTCCTTATATTGGATGTTTTCCTACAGATCCTTCAAAATCTAAATTAAAGGAAGGAACATGCCTTTCCTTAATCCTTAGAACACTAAAAAAAAAAAAAAAAAAGCTGATTACAGTTTGCCATATCTAAACGAATAAATTTCTAAATTCCTATCAAGTTTTAAAATACAGTAAAATCCATAAAAAAGTCATTCAAAACACAGAGTACTGAACTAGACTGGTCATGCTGAAAGTACTTTGGTAAAGTTCATTTGTTCTGTATTTAACAGTGGAATATTGTAGGTCTGTGCAAAGCAAAGACCTCAATAGCTCTGGGTAACGAGAACTTGAGGGGCAATAACACCAAAGTCTTTAAGAGAATACTAATGTTCTAGTGTATTATGCTGATAACCCTTTATAATGAAAGTACATACGGGAGATTACAGTGGAAATTGGTGATAATAAACACAATACTATTACTCTGTTTCTCATTTGTTGCAACAGAGTTTTTATGTGCAGTTAAATAATTATGATTTTTGAAGGAAATTGAGATCATCAGTCCTTTGTTGTTGAGAGGTTTAACTCTTATAAAATACAAAAAGCCACTAATTATAAATTTGTTGCATCTAATCCATTATGTTCCACCAGTATGATCTCTGTGATGGGATGCAATGAAAAGCTCCTATAAAATCAGACTCAAAAATACATTATTCCTTTGATCATTCTGAAGCAACTAATAGATGTAGGATAAACAGGAGGCATTAACATGCATATTTTTAAGTTATGATCACTAAAATGTAGATTCAAATATCTGGTTTGACAAAGTGTATGGTAAGACATCATAAAAAAATCTCTGAAATACCAGAGTTGGATCAGTTATTTTATTTTTATATTTACAAAAATAATGAAAAATGAAACAATACTCTATGATATACTTTCTCTGATTCTGTATCAATTTCAAAAAAGATGCTGACAAAAAAGCCTCTGTTCACATGGGTAGTGATTTCCTAGAAGTACACATTGTTACCTTAAAATGAATTAAAAACTGTTTTGGAGCCCAGCTTTTAATGAAAGAAAGAAAGCTGCCTTATCTTATTTGTTTGTTCTTTTAATTTTGATTATAAATGACACGGTCAGGCACCAGAGATCACAGCTCCAGCACTTTGCTCTCTTTCCTTCATAAATCTTCAGCCTTGGAATTAATAGCCCTAGTGTTCTGGAGAGGCAGAAACTGCAAAGTCCTCACGTGATCATACCATTTTGCTGGCTAATATGCCAGCATTTACTAAAGAGTATTAAAAGAAAATGTGGACACTTTTATTGTTCTCCTTGAGGCAGAAAATACTGCAGCAAGAGGTTCATTACGAAATATTTTACCACTGTCCAGCTGCCTTATAGTCAATTATGTTCAGTTAATGTGCATATTAATGAAGATCCTGGCATACAGTAATAATCACAAACTGCCTGTTCCAATGTCAGACTTTAGTTCATGATTGGTACTTTGTTGCCATAACACAATAAACACTTTCTAATTATATTGCAGTTCATTACAATTAAAGTGGACTTCAATAAAAGCAACTTGCAGCATGTTATTTATTTTAGCAGGGATAATCCCCTTCTAGAGAGGAGGATGCAAGTAGCAATAAAATATGAAAAATGCACAGACCGAAACAATTAATATTGCGCCTGGTCAGTATTCAAAATCACGTTCAGTTTGTTATTAAAGTATTCAAGTTATTATTCAAATATTCCCCACAGCAGTAGTGCTATGTTTTGGAAGAAAAGAATACAGAGAGAAAAAAAATAAACACATGGTACTTCTGCTGCAGATTTCTCCTTGACTCAAAGGCTATAGAAGCTGCTATGCATGAAAAACAGACGATCACAGTTCTATGAAGCTGAATATATTCAGGAAATGAGGATATTGGGAAATGTCAGGAAATGATATTAAGCACAGCATGCTCCATCTTTTCTTATGCAGAAAACATCTTACAAGTTACCACTCAAGAAACTGGGAGTAAATCTATGTTGCAGACTGTGGGCAGGGTATTAGCCAATATCAACACATCTATCTTAGTCACCAAGGATAACGGAAACGGCAGGGCTTGCAGGAAGGGAAGGACACTTTGCAGGAGCATCACCTGCTTGAAGATAGATAGTATAGCATTCAAATAGCTTCATTTTTATGTCCCTTGCTCTCCTTTTAGGTGAAGGCAATTCCATTAGCTTCACATCGGCACAGTAGAAAAGAATATATTTTTCATGGAGTTAGGAATAATAGGTATGCTTCAGGGATAGAAATGGGACAAGAGGCTGGTGTTTAGCAATCCTCTTTTATGAGGGTACAGCACAGCCTTCAACAGACTGCCACTTCAAAAAGCTACTGATAGGAGGGAGAAAAATAACTGGTAATCAGGAAATGACTGTCGTTGGAAAAAATCGGATTTCAAAATATCTAACAGTTCATTCCAGTGAAAGACACACCTAGTTACAGCACTAGGAATAAAAATATTGTTGCTTTGAGAAGAATATGGGAATTTTATAGCAGAAACCTGCTATTTATCACATACATTATGCAGTTCTCTAATTTTATCTATTACCATGGACCTCTTGTATTAAATCTTTCCTAGTTTCCGCATAAATATGTTTCTGCTACAGTAGGCTCTGTTTTTACAGGACTGCAGAAAATAATATCCCAGAGAGAAACAGTTCTGATTTTCATAATCAGAAGATATTGTCAAAGTGCTAAAATGAACAGATAATCCATCTAACTTTAAATACCTGAAATCTAGAAAAAATACATTAATTCTTTCAAAATAGTAAGTAGACCACAGCTGAATTTCTTCTCACTCCCTCTCCATCCTACTGGTGGATGGGGAGGGAGCGAGAACAGTAAAATCTTCCTTGGATACTTTACAGCCCAGATACATACATGACAATTACCACTGCAATCTTCCAGTCAGTTAGATTGATCTCAGTAGGTAAAATATAAAAATGTACAAGAACTCAGGTCTTTGGATAATTCAGAAAAGCTGGGTCTTGTAAAATCTACACTTTTCCAGCCTGGAAGAACCAAGCAGCAGCAAGATGACCTAACAACCACAGGCTTAACAATCCGTTCTCTGTATCAGTATGTCAGTATGACTAAAGTCTAATGAAAGAGTGTAAATTTAATCATTTGAAACACAAATAAAGCATCAATGAGATGCTTTGTATTTAAAAAAATGTATTTAAAAATACAACACCCCGAGAAACTATGAATATGACAGAATTTTCTAATTGCATTAATTTATTTTTAACTACATACATTGCAGAAAGTTTTAAAATATGCAGACCCAAATAAGTGCTATTGCTTTAAACTTAAAAATCTGCTGATGGCCCAAATGGGTTTACAATTATATGAAATTAACATGAAATTGATAAATTTTAATCTCTATTTTACGTCAGTATTATTTTTGCTTTTTATTCACCTCTTTCCTCCAAAGGAATTTCTTCCCTCTCATGAAAACAGCGTTGATTCACTGACGGGCTTGATTCACCTTCAATTTCTAAGCCTCACCATAGTGTATGAAAGAAAGGAGATTTCCTCCTTCTTCTGAAACTTTGATTTGAACAAGTTTGGCCTTTCCAAGCAAGAAACAGATGCCACGTTACCTTATGGTATAGTTGCCTTATATGTAACACACAGAAGTTGGAAGCTATAGGGCACACAAATAGTTGGATTGACCTTAACTAGCTACAGAGAAGTAAAAATTATAAGAAGTGCTTTGTCTTCAATATATGTTTTTTTTTTTTAAATCAAGAGAGCAAATCTATAAAGGAAGCATGCATTTTAGAGAGAAGCTAAGTCTTAAATATTGAAAGTCTTAAATATTGAAAGTCTAAAGTCTTAAATGTTTACTGAGAATCCCCAGGAGTGATTGTTAACTACTTGAAACATTTTCTAAATCCAGTAAACCAGCATCCAATTTCACTTTGCAGGACACAACAGTTTTTTTGATCCTTTCTTTTAGCACACAAGCATGTAGGTGTGCACACACACACACACACACACACACACACACACACATACATTTTTTTCATTAGCAAAGGAAAGAAAAAATTCAAACAATTCAAGAATAAATCATAGAATCAAAAAATCATAAAATGCTTAAGGTTGGAAGGGACCTCTAGAGATCATCTAGTCCAACTTCCCTGCTCCAGCAGGGACCCTTACAGCACGTGGCACAGGACTGCATCCAAGTGGGTTTTGAAGATCTCCAGTGTTCTGTTACCCTCACTGTCACTCACTGTCAAGAAATTTTTCTTCTCTTGTTCTGTCGGTGACCACCACTGAAAAGAGGTCAGCCTCATCCTCCTCACTGCCTCCCTTGAGGAACTTATAGACACTGATGAGGTCCCCTCTCAGCCTTCTCTTCTCCAGGCTGAACAGGCCCAGCTACCTCAGCCTCTCCTCATAGGGCAGATGTTCCAGGCCCCTGATCATTCTTGTGGCCCTGCGTTGGACTCTCTCCAGCAGCTCCACATCCCTCTTGTACTGTGGGGCCCAGAACTGGACACAGTACTCCAGATGTGGCCTCACCAGGGCTGAGCAGAGGGGCAGGATCACCTCCCTCGACCTGCTGGAGACGCTCCTCTTAATGCATCCCAGGACCCTATTGGCCTTCTTGGCCACGAGGGCACACTGCTGCCTCATGGTCAACTTGTCGTCCACCATGACGCCCAGATTTACTTAGAAATCCATGAGCAGAAGATGAAAACATATTTTCAAACATAGGTATTTTACAGATTACAAAACTGTGAAAACAATAAGGGCAACTTGCAACTTGCAGATGATACGAAGCTGGGAGGAGTAGCGGATACTCCAGAGGGCTGTGCTGCCATCCAGAGGGACCTGGACAGACTAGACAACTGGGCGGTCAAAAACCTCATGAAATTCAACAAGGCCAAGTGCACGGTCCTGCACCTGGGGAGAAATAACCGCAGACACCAGTACAGGCTGGGGACTGACCTGCTGGAGAGCAGCTCTGCTGAGAAGGACCTGGGCGTCATGGTGGACGACAAGTTGACCATGAGGCAGCAGTGTGCCCTTGTGGCCAAGAAGGCCAATGGGATCCTGGGCTGCATTAAGAGGAGCATCTCCAGCAGGTCGAGGGAGGTGATCTTACCCCTCTACTCAGCCCTGGTAAGGCCACATCTGGAGTACTGTGTACAGTTCTGGGCCCCCCAGTACAAGAGGGATGTGGAGCTGCTGGAGAGAGTCCAGCACAGGGCCACGAGGATGATCAGGGGCCTATGAGGAAAGGCTGAAGGAGCTGGGCCTGTTCAGCCTGGAGAAGAGAAGGCTGAGAGGGGACCTGATCAGTGTCTATAAGTACCTCAAGGGAGGTAATGAGGAGGATGGGGCCGGCCTCTTTTCACTGGTGGTCACTGACAGAACCAGAGGAAATGGCCACAAACTGAAGTATAAAAAGTTCCACAGGAACTTAAGGAAGAACTTTTTGACAGTGAGGGTGACAGAGCACTGGAACAGGCTGCCCAGAGAGGTTGTGGAGTCTCCTTCTCTGGAGATCTTCAAGACCCGCTTGGATGCAGTCCTGTGCCACGTGCTCTAGGTGGCCCTGCGTGTGCAGGGGGGTTGGACTAGATGACCTCTAGAGGTCCCTTCCAACCTTAGGCATTCTACGATTCTATGATTCTATGATAAGAAACAGTTAGGAGGCATAGGTATTTTAAGAGTCTGTTGACCAAATGCTTGCAAAGTTTGCAAGTAATATGATTGTCTGATTTTTTTCCCTGAACTCTAAGAGCATTTCTTCCCCTGAAAAACTACTGCCAGAGAACAGATTCGGTTAAATACATAAAATGAAAATCCTAACTACTTCTTCAGAAGACAACAGTGCTTATAATCTCAAGCTACTATAGAAAGGCAGCATCCTGTAGATGGATAACCATGTAAAATTGCCTGGATTGCAGAGAAGTATTAAAGTAGTATATGTTACATCTACTCTGCTAACTCGCAGATACTACTCCTGTTTGATAACTGAGTTGTGTAAGTATATAGAAAACATCATTTATGAAGAATGAGTTGTTCTCACATGTTGCTAATTGCGTTTTTTAAATTATTGTTTTTCTCTTAAAGTTAAAATTCTCCATGAAGCTTATCAGATTGGTTATAAACAACTTCTTTAAAGAACAAGGCTTTTCATTGGTAGAAGCAAAAACTTCATAGAAATCTTCCACATTGCTTCAGCAGGGAGCTTGAGCTCAGACAGTGCTCAAGATATTTTTCATTTATTTGCAGTATCTTATCCTTCTGACAAAAACTTGGAAGACGAGAATTAGTATCAAAAGCTCAGTGTTGCTAAATTTCTGAGTGAAGGAAGGAAAGGCTTTATATACATTTGTTAGAACCTAGTCATTAAGCAAACTTAGCAATTGAGCAAAAAATGTTTAACATAATTAAAAGGAAGTTTGATATAAGAATGCATTTGAACTACGTACATTTTAGCCAAAACTTCAGCAGCATTTGGGCCCCAAAATCCAAATGCACATGCCAAAAGGCTCTTACATGTCTCAGTAAATGTCATTTTTCACCTTCATGATCTATGGCCATCTAGAGTTTTATTTTTATCATCTCCAAGTTAGAAAATATATTACCCCCTCTCTGACATTTACATAAACATTTATCTCCTTCTCTGCTTGCAGTCCTATAAAGGCAAGAATAGGAGTCAGTCAAGGTTTAAAAAAAAGTGCAGTAGTACCCATGAAGTTATGGATGGCTCACAGAGGAAGGAGTCTGTATGACATCTTGACCATAGAATTTCAAAAAAACTCAATTGTGCTCATTATTTAATCTGAGCTAATTCTAGACTATCTCCAGGTGTTTGTCCTGGTTGTTTTAGACATCACTGTGAGGCATCAATTTTTCCCTAGGAAGTAGAAGTAACCAAAAAGTCTTCACTCAGGGTAATAGATTTAGTTACTAAAACATTTTCCCATTCCTTGAACTTATTATTTATTAAATGTCAGCTATGAAATTTTAAAGTTGTCATGTCCAAAATCTGTAAAAAAAATTTCTATACTATACTATCTACACATTTTGCAAGTATATTTTTCTTCTAAAATCTGCATAATCCCGAATGCCACAGTTCACAATTGTTACCTTATTTTCAAAAAGGAAAAATACAAATAACTTTTTTTCTTCATTCCAAGTTATAATAAAATTAGAAAATGGGGAATGTTCTTTGCATATAAGGAAAATGTAATGTATGCCTTACTATAGCCATAACCCAACAGTAGGTCAGTAATTTTTTTTTCAGTAGCAGCAACCTAGCTGAGTAGATGTCTCAGTGGGATACTATAAAATCATAACTACAGATATCCCATAATAATCTTTAACATCACAGTGCAAATGTATAAAACATCACAGTGTAATTCCACAACAAGAGGCTTTTAGCAGAGAGAAAGAGCCTAGACAACTAACTGCACAAGCAAGAGTCAGATGACCCAGATTCAACCCAGCTCCTCTTCTGACTCAGGGCTTATCTACCCAGGGAAAACAACTTATAATAGCTTTTCCTACAGACACTCTTATTCCATTAGTCCTAAAAATTTCTTTGTCTGGGTAATTTAGTCCACTTTAGAATTTAAGTGAAGAGAGCACAGAACACTTTCCATGTTTTAATTTCATATCCTAGCTTATTTTGCAACAGCTTCCATGTGTAAACAAGATTTGATGATTAGGCTCAAAACAATCCCCAGATCACTTGATGCCTCAATTTTTTAAAGCATAAGTAGCAATAATTTATGTCAAAAAAATCAGAATAGTATTTTGAATCTATAAATATTTGAAAAGTATGCCTAAATCCTCAAACGGTAAGTCCTATGCACATAATACAGATATATAATTGGTGTATTTTTTTCTTAATTTTTTAATGATTATGCAAAACACAGTCCTCAAACTGTCTATACCTTAAGAGCTCAAAGAAACATTAGCAAATTCAAGATACAAAAAAACTTAAAGAGGTATTCCGCTAAGGAGAGAGGGTAGAAATTTAGATTCCCTTGTGGGAAAATTAAAGGAACTTGTCCTATCTGTACCCAAAACTATTTGCAGAACCACACACTAGCTCAATCAGTGAATAAATTGTATTTAGAAATTTTAGTCCAAACTGCACTTATTTATTTTTATGAAGCATCTTTAAATAGACAAACATGACAATGCTATAATGCTATTATGCTTTGCAGTTGGCTAGCCATCTTATTCTAAGAATTCTAAGAAACTGTCTTGTAGCAGTCACTATTTCTCTTTTTTTCCCTCTTTTCATTTTTTTTAAATAGGAAACAAAAGCTCTAAGTCTGCTTCAAAGAACCCTAAATCAGTGCAAAGGTTTTGCATTTGTATCAGGTAAAGTTGCAATGGAACTGCAAGAAAAGAGAATAGAATTAAGAAAAAAGAATCAGGGCATTTTTCAGAAACTGTCTCTGCATCTCCTGTAAGGATTTCAAACATTTGGTAAGTAACTCCCATCTTTTTCCCACTTTCCCTCAAATACATTAAAAATGTGTGATGCTGGGTCTGAGCAACCTGTTTGTATTTGTGGATTGTTTCCAAGAAACTGTCTTCTCCCTCTTCCTTTAACACTATCCTACAGACACTTTAAACTAAATATTTTTTAATTAAGTTGTCTTAGCAGAGTCATTCCCTTTTCCACCAAAATTAGACTGAACAATATTACATTTAATGAGAAAATAATGCAACTGATTTAACAATAGTAATATTCACATGTGCAAGACTGACCTAACTGAAATAAAACATATGACAATACCAGCTGTGCTCAAACTTATTTTTTTTAATTCAAAACTTGATGCTTGTTTATTGCTAGAATAAGGCTAATTATGCCTGCATGGCTTTCCTTGACCATAGTCTTCATTCTTCCTTTAAAAGAGGAGGAGTAGTAAGAAGAGCTGTCATTTCATAGCAACCCAAGCTTTTGGTTCCAACTGTGTTTCACGTATTTTCAAGCTACCAAATCTTCATTTCATTCACTGATTATTTTACTGGCACAATCATTAGAGCAGGCTATCAAGGCTTTAGACAGTCCTTTCAAACAGTGGTGAATGTTCCTAGTATTCCATATGTTTTGTGACATTTGAGACTCCCAAGTACTACATTTAATCAGTGCAATATGCTTCAGTGGTTCTCATAGTCACACAATTCAAACTCAAAAAGTAACAAAACAACCCTTCCCCCCCTTCAAAATCATTTGAAATGTGATACTTTATCTCAGTTGCCAGAATAAATTTTATGTTAGTGACAGCTCAGTTTTACTTCCAAATCTACATATGAGCTACTTTAAAATATTCATTCTATTTATGGAACAAATAGAATTATATAGGAAGTTATAGTATGTGAACACTCATAGCCTAATTTAAAATAAGTGAATGAATTTCATTCACATGTGAACACACTTAAGGGATTTTATGGTCAGTCCAAAGACAGGATATCTTGAATAGTTTAAGGACATTTCATTCAATCAGGTGATCAGAGGTTATATTTGAGCCTTACCTACTAAATACATATTGCTATTCATGTTAAGAAGACCACTTGTCTGATTGTCTCCAAATGTCTGTCTGTAACTAAAAATGTCATAATACTTCAGTGTTCACAGTCTTTGAATTTATGCAAAACACTAGGATCCCACACAGATCCAACAGTATTGTGTAATGCAAAACAAATTTCCATACTTACAGCCACATTTAGAAGCTGCAGTCCCTAAAGACCATAGAAAATTGAAACAGCATTACTCGAGTTGGTTATGTTGCAACCAGTGATTTCCCTGAGCTATGTATAGCTCAGGTACATACTAATTTCTAATCTATCTGACTTATTATACATGATCACAGAGGTGGTCTACTGACTGGGCAAAGGAAAATAATTTAAAATAAGGAACCCTTCCTTCAATTTCAGGATACAAATACGGTTCTAGCAGACATACAGGTATTAGTACAAGCAAAATAATAATGATTGAAAAAATCATGTGAATATGAAATAATGAGAAAAATTTGCACAAAGAAATCTTCAGAGTGAGCCATTCTGTAGCAGAGGATGTAACTCAAAATTTCTAAACAAATATAGTGATATCTCAAAGTTTACAATCTGTAGCTACTTCCATGAGTGTTTGCTCTGGCTGGTGGGCACCTTGTCTGTCAAAGGCCTCCTCTCCCACAAGTGGCTTCCAAATGTACTATGCATAGCAGAGCTCCTAAATTTCTGAACTACTGAGGAAGACGGCAACCTCCAACAATCCTGTTTATGTCGCTCAGCAAATACATACTACAAAAATCCCAGCTGACTTTTCCAGCATTGCTCGCTGTGTATTTGACCAACTCTCTATTTAGACAACCAACCCTGGCCAACAATGTGGGCATTTGCGCTGCTTCTCCAGGGCACCAGCACTCACACAGGCAGCCTAGGAAGAAGATCTGTCAGCCATTCAACATGGCAAAAACATTTGTCTTTTGTAATTTTTGTGCTAATCTGATATTATAAAATAAAATTATAAAACAGATAGCATGCCCATGGAATTATACTCAGACTTCCAGCACCACTCAACAGACTTCTTTACAAAACAAAACAAAACAAAAAAACAAAAACAAAAAGGAGAAAGACTGAAATAAATATCAAGAATGAGTAGACAGGCAATTATATATCATAATCCAACCATATTTCTTTTGTGCAACTCATTACCCTGTATCTAGGTAACCTGACCTGAATCTACGAAGTCAGTAAGATAATTCTGTTGGCAAGCCCAGAGCAAGACACATAAAAACTTGTCTCTAAGCAAAAGCACTTCTAAATATTCCAGAATACTCGCTGTAATTGTTCACAAAAGATTATGTAAATACCAGTCTCTCTCAAACAGAAGAGATCAAGTTTTCAAACTAAGAGAGAGTTGTTCCTAACAAGTCCAAAGCCGCAAACACATAACTTGGTGTCTGCCACCACCAACATAAGTAACTCTCTTTCCAAAACTTCATTGCCCCCTTTCAAGTTTTCTTAAAACCTTCCCATCACACTCCCCCGTTCTCCCTTTGCTAACATAAAACCTTGGTTACAAGCTAGTGTTACCTCCCAAGTCATCTGATCAAATACTTGTTCAGCTTCGAAGCAGGCATGTACTTAGCTTCTGTTTCAGACCTGCTACATATCTGAAAATCTGTTTTTTTTTTATCTAAGCGTATCAGTCAGTCTAGTAAGAGATACTTCCTCTCCTTTCCATAAAGAGTTGATATGCTGCTGATGTGCTGTAACCACAGCTTGTCACTCAAAGTAGCATTATCCCTCTGTCTCCTGGTACTCCTCCTTTATCTTTTTTTTCTGATCTTGGACTGCTAGCTATTTGGGGTGGAAATTCTCTCTTTTTTCTTCTTCTTTTTTTTTTTTTTTCTGTTTTGGCACAGCACAAAATGATTTGGGGCCAAGGATAGGCAGTACAATATTACAACCACTCAAGTATAACAAGATGTGAGTTTGAGCTAAAATGATTTTTTACATAAATATTTATGAATACATGCACATATCCTACCATGGAACAAAGAATTTTACTATTCAAAAAGAAAATTTTAACAGTAAGAGAGAGCATCCAGTGAAGTTTATCCCTTCACTTTTTTAGCTTTGTTAGATTTTATTAGGTTATTATTACCTTACTAATGTATTATCTATACGATAAATATGTCCATGTAAATAACAGTACAACTCTATACTTCGCAGACTTAAACCCAGACCCTTTGTCTTTAAATACATCCTCTAACAGACTGTAGGAACACTACAAACAAGTGAAAATGAGACTAAAAGCTGTAATTATTTTTGGATGATAACTGAAGAACAATATACTGAACAATACACAAACGTAGTAACCTAAGGAAATTAAAACTAGAAGAGTAAAAGTGAAAACTATTCAAACATTGATTTACAAATGATTTTGCTTTATGAAGTAACAGCAATACTGCAATGAAAAGTCAGAAGTGCTAGTAAACAGTAAGCACAGTATTTGTGTATAAGAGACTATAGCAGTCAAAGGGTAACTGCTCCTAAGGTTATCTCATCATACACTTCAATATGATATTCCTTCTACAGTAAAATAACCAGTGTAAACTCACTTAAACTATTTGCAGTTGAACTCCATAAAAGAGAGATGGAGAGAAATTGGAAGCAATTCAGAGAGAGGCTACTAAAAAGTAGGAGGGAGTGATTTTTACCAAAAGGTCAGAAGAATTAAACCAGGCAGAATTAAACCAGGACCAGGCAATACAGCATCACAGAGACTAACACAAACAGCTTCGCCACTGATCTAATGTGCAACCTCAGGCATATTTTCCTATTCTTCCTTTTTTCTTGGCCTTTTAAGGCAGTTTGATTATCTGCAGAGAGTGGCCAGGGAGTGAACCCACTCTGAGCAAACATCAGAATCATCCCCCAACTAAAGTGATTCAATGACACTCCGTGGTATAGTATTCAAGTTAACAAACCATGTTGACAAGTGCCCTACATATTTACACAGGGTATGGCCAGAGCTAAACTACCACATTTGATGTTGTAATATAAGTAAAAATAATATATTGGACATCAGCAAAATAACAGTAAAAATAGATTTGTATATATATATATATATATATATATACACATATATATACACACATATAGATGATCTTCATTTGTCTGTACAAAGGAAAAGTAGCCAACCAAGCATAAATCCACATCAACAGACATCTCTGGGACAAACTTAAAACATGGTCCCAGTTAGCAGTGTAGAAAATGACCCAATGGGAATATACGCTGAGATTAGTACTGTCTGTGCCTTCATTTATTTTTGATGCTACAGCATCCAGATGTAATAGTGAGTGAGACATTACAGCACAGTGCAAAGGCTCAGCCACTGCTGGTATTACCTAACTGGAAAAAAATAGGAAGAAAAAAAAAGAAGAAAGAGCATGTAAGTTATAACAAAAGGAAGTCTATACCAGACTTCAAGGCTTATAGGGCCAGGTAAATGTTTTTGTGACTGGCCAACCTACCTGCTGCTATACTTTTACCAGTCCTCAAGCCAGCTAGTTCAAATTAATACGATCATAGTGCAGAGGAGCTTTAATAACAACTCACTACCAAGACTCTCAAGGTTCTAGCAGTACCTTTCTGTTTGTCTCAGAGCCATTGGTTATCACCCATTAGTGACTAATTTTCTCTCAAGTCCCCAAAGTACAGTAAATGCAAGGAGTTTCTGTTGCCTTCCATGAGCTGGAGAACCTCTGGCCTTAATTCTACAAATATGGGTTTTGAAGCACAGTACTTATCTAATAAATCACATAGAAAGAGCTCTGATGCTAATTATCACAAGTTGGATGGCTTGGAAAATACTAATAGACTGCATGCAAAGCCTGTGCATTACAGCAATTATGCTAATGTTCTGTGATCCATTTTCTTACTTTTTTTTAGTTGTAGAGACAAAACATAATCCTGTGAACATTTGAAATTGATGGCACTTATTATCAAACTGAACATTAGACAATCTTATATCTAACTTCTCTCTAACATTTTATGCTGACAGTTGTTAAAGAGGGAGAAAAAATGCCTTCCTGGTGATGGGAAAAGCTCTAGAAAAGATCCTGACGCCCAGTATATTTGGCTCTATAATTTTAGAAGATGCAGCCAGGATCATCTCCCCATAGACATTCACTGAGGCAAACAGAGAGGCTCCTATGAGTCATGGTACAGTGTAGGCTAAGCTTTCTTTCACTTATTTTATAAATTTTATAATCAGAAATTCACTTGCCACCTGCACAGCTTGCAGATTACATACACATTTACATCATCTGTAGCTACTAAGGAGTTACATATACCTGTGTACTCATCATCTGTAGCTCTGAGCAGGAGCACAAACTCCCTCCAACTGTATGAAACTCATTAAGTTGGTGATGCTTATGCAAAATGCTATATATAAATGTGATGTCTAAAAATTAACTCTTATACATGGAAACTCATAAAAGAGTGATGATCACGTAACTGCAGGATTGACATGCCACTGATGCTGTTAATTATTGCTATTTTCACTCCTCGTATCTATCAGCATTTCAAGGCTGTCTGTTACAGTGTTTCCCAGTTTTTCAATCTGTGCAATTTTTCAAATTTGTCATTCTTACGGCTTGCATTCATTTCAGACTTAAATCGGGCCACCGCTCAGCTGTGGTGCCAGTGCAAACAAGTCAGTCCTAAATTTCATCCTACGATTCCCTACCCATATCCTGAGAGGCAGCCTAAATCCAACAAATGTTCTGAGAGAAGTTCCATAGGATATCATTACAGAAATCCTACAGCCAAGCATGAATACAGCGCTAGCATGAATGCAGCTGAATAGTTATACCCAAGCTTGCCTTTAAAAAAATGACCTGCATGGTTTTCAGATACAAAAACGTGCCTATTTTGCTGGGCTTGTGCAGGATGCGGCCAGGGCTGCCTGCCCAGTTGGATCTGCTTGCAGGAGCATCCTCCATAGCTGAGCCAGCAGGGCCAAACCAGTGCAGACATGGGCCTCAACAGAAACCTCCCTCTAGTTGGACATTTTAAGCTAAAATGCTGGGGGAATTGCTGGCGTCGTCAGAATAAACACTGCTGTGATTGGGGTGGCTCTGCCAGTTTTTCTGCAATGAACAGGAGCTTCCAAAAACATCCTGGTTACCACCTGCGAGCTGCTACATCTCACAAGGCCACAGTCACAGCCTCGCTCGTTTGTCTATCAAAGCACGTACCACTGTGAAGGTTTGAATGCAAACCCCTTTTCTCCTTCAGGTGGCTGTGACACAGACGAATAGCCTTTTTAAAACAAGTAGCAAGGGAATCTAGAAACATTTTTTGTCAAATTGAATAATGCATTATAGAAAATTATTTTAAAATAACAAAAAGCTTTCAAACAAACCCAAGCTTATTAATCTTACACATCAATATGGTCTATGTTATATAGGGCTTTTTTTTTTGAGTTATGGCAATATAAATGATTTGATCTACATTCCTGTAAAAAAATGTCTGTCTCCTGGAGATTGCTTTCTCACTCCAGGGGAGCACTCTCTTTTCAGAAAGGCCAATACTGCCTGCAACCTGAGCTCCATTATTATGTCACAGGGGCTACAGACTTAAAAGTGTTTTTTCATTGGGTTTTCTGAGGAGCTGCAAGAACGGCCCTGTGCAGACAAAAAACCATCATAGGACCAATCATGCTTGTATGCTAGCTTTCTTCTACTAATGTTTCATAAAATAGTGACTTTTACTATTTTGAAAGCAACACTCTCCTGCCTTTTACCCAGAGCCTCCCTTCCATTTATTACAATTAGAAAGGCAGAGACACAACTGTATTCTCCAGACTGAAGCTCCTAATCTGCAAATAAAACAACTGCTGCAGCAAACTATAGCCACTTCTTGAAATCATTAATTAAAATTTGTCATATTTAGCCTGGGATTGCTTTTATTTTTGTAGCAATGAAGTATCTATAAAGGCTGTTATCATCAAAAACATTTATGTTCTGCTAATACTCAACTCCTAGAATAACTGCTGTACATTAGTATTTTTAGGAACAACTAAACTTGATTTGAAGAATTGTCAGCAAATTGTCAAAAACAGAGTGACCTAAACACATGTCTCACCAAAAGCTAATTGTGAACTCAAAGCTTCTCACATAGGCCCAAGTCTAACCTTAAAACAAGCTTCCATGTCAAGAAGCTCCCTGTCAAAACAGATATCAACATACATCACAGGGAACAAATCTTCCCCAGAACGAAAAATGCACAGTATACCTCCTCACAACTAATATGCTAAGAGTGTCACATAACAGAGCCACCAAACTCATAAATCTTACATTTTCATGCATATGCAGGGCATCGACTATTGTTACAGAAGGTAACAATAGGTAGGAAGGTAGGTCAAAGTGAATGGATCTGCCAATACCTGAATGAAATCCTACATGAAAACAGTGCAAGACAGGACATCCACTTAGTGGATGAAAATTTTTCACGAAACATCTGCTACATTTCTGATCACTTAACCTGATTCTCATTAGAGACTTTTATATATCTGCAGAAGATGAGCCTGGAAACTGAAACTCATAGCTCTATCAAATACTAAACATCATGGACACCACAGAGACACATCATTATTTTTCTCACATCTTCTCCCCAGATTACTCCTCCATGTCCCACAGGTAATCATTATCTGTCTCTTTTCACCCCACAGAGCTAACTTTAACACCTTCAAATTTGCTAGCAGTCTCTGCTGTCTCACAAGTTTAAAAAAAAGTTTCTTAAACGGTATATTAAGTGAACATAATTCAATTGTATTGCTTTATTTTAGTTTTGAAGAAATATTTGTGCATCCAAAAGCTCATTTATTTTTTCCAACATTGTTTGCTTATAAAAACCTCACATAAACATATATTTATGCATGAAGTTTTACATCTATATGTATGAATATGTATTTTATTTGCATATGCTTGAATATGTGTATACACTTGTATATATAGATAAAAATTCTTAACACTTCTACCTAGAAACCTAGGTTTGCAAAATTGCAAAATTATTCAGATTACTTTATCATGTATCATCTCACTAACACATAGCACTTAATAAGGCAAGAGGAGATAAATATCTTAAAAATACAGGACTATACATAATAAAAAAGCCTCATCTCCCTTACCCTGGGGGAAGACACTGTATTCTTAGACCATTCTTGATAAAGATTTTCCTCACGTATTTTAAACCTCCATTGAAAGAGACTTAGATGCCCTACAAACACACGAGATGTTGTCATACATCATAAGCTTTCTTGTATCTTACCCAAATCATCAGTGTTGTAAATTATGCTAATTATTTTTGGTTTATTTGCTATGAATACGGAAAAAAGAATTGATCATTGTTTATAACTACTTTCCATACTTCAGAAGATATATTGTCATATTATGAAAAAGTACACACCTCAACCTTTCTATTTAATATTAACAATGTTCCTTCTTTTGTCCTTGTAATATCTGGTGCTGGTCACTTCTTGTCTCCTCTGGACCTCATCCAAGTTATCCATTTGATTCTTTAAGCATAAAGCCCAAAACCAGTCAAAATACTTGCATGACATCTCATTCTCTGAAGAGAACTCAACACTTACCTTCCATGTGTTACAAACAAAATTTCTGTCTCATGCCACAAAGTTGGTTGTCCTTTCTATGCAAAATAATCACACAATTTATTAATTTCAATTTGTTGTTCTTTATAATACGAGGATATTTTTACACTGTTCTGTTGCCTACACATTGATTTCCCATTTGTACATAAACATTTGATTTCTCATTTCTAAGTTGTAATAGTCAGCATTTGTCTTTATTGAATTTCATCTAAGTGATTTCAAATCATTCTTCCAGTTATTCAAGATCATTTTGAATTTGACCTTAAGAAGTTCTTACTTAGCACTCTTCCCATCTTCACTTTATCCACAAAACTAATATTATAACATGAAGATATGTTTTAAAAATCAAATGGAATATACAGTTCTCTGAACTTAATGAATTTTCAGGGTTAAGTTCATGAAACATACATAGTTTTTAAAACATAACACGTAAGTTGTAATACATATATTCAATCTCTAATCAAATGTGTCTATATAGCAATCATCAAAGATGTCTATACAGCAATGAGGAGAAAACAGGTATAAAATATTTCATTATGCAAAGGACAAAAATAATGGAGGATAATTCAAATTCAGAAAGCACAGATATACAGTGGTGAAAATAAAGAAACACAGTTGTGGCCTCCTATATACGGAAAGAGACTGGTAAACAAAAACAGACTAATAATCCATGATAAACAAAATAGAAGTCCCCACAAATTAAAACAAACAAACAGGAAAAAAACAACAACAACAACAACAAAAAACCCACAAAGCACTTCTTCATTGCATAGTGTCTTGAACATGATGGAATAAATATGATCAAAAAAGAATTCCAGTTTTAAAAATCTATCAGCAATTAAGTGTCAAAACAACTGCTAAAGTAGATTTAAGAAGAACTCTGAATTGTTTTCATTTTTCAAGTAAACAATTTAAAAATATATAGATAAGAACTGCTGCCAGGAAAAATAAAAAATCTGGAAAAAAACCCACTTATTTAGCTATAGGTAGGTTATCCTGTTAAGAAAAAAAGAAAAAGAAAGAATGGATTTTATACAACTTTGAGTTTCTTCCATCACTGTGCTGCTCCAGGATAAGGGAGGAGACAGAAGGAGATATTTCATGAAGGAAAACTGTCAACATCTCAGACATAATGTGCCACATTTACGAAAAGGATTGTTGATCCATGAAGGCCAGCAGGAAATGGAGATAGATGAACAACTGGAGAAGGAAATTTAGCTGAATAGGGTATGGTAAGGGATTTTTGAATTGCATAGGACTAGGAGGGAGAACAGATAAGGAAATCAAATACTGAGAGCATACATTTAAGGACCCCAAAATGCTCCTTCCACTATGAGCACAGTACACTGTAATAAACATCCCTCAGCCTAAATCCTACTCAACACATAAATCACAGCATCTTTTGTTTAAAGTGTTGTTAAAACACCACTCAGGTATGATTCATTTTGCTTTACTACATCTTTGCAAGGTAAGTATAATTTGTGCCACTTTACAGATGGGTGATAGAAACACAGAATATGACTTGTTCACAGTATCCCATAATGTGGCAAAACTAGGCAGAAGGAAACTATTCCAAATCCCATCCCTCCTCTTCATCTATAACATCAGTCTTTTTCTCCATTTTTCTAAATATTCTTAAGATCAGTTCTACTAACACCACCACACACAGTAGAAGATTCTGTTTTCACAATCTGCCCTCAACTGTGCCACTAGATATGCAAACAGAGCAATACAATCCACCTCTTTTGGAATACAAGACCTGCTGAAAAAATTCATTTCTAGGTACACAACTGAAGCTTGGCAGGACTGAAAATAGATGCACATACATCCTGCCAGTTGCACTTCGTGTACGCCAAATGGATTCCAAAGATCCTGGCTCACACTCTCTGCAAAACAGAAGTTAACTCAATCAACAGTAGAATTAATTCCTTGAGAACAGTTCATCCACGCTTGATCTTTGAGAGTCTTTTGAGAATCTTTGAGGGTCACCTGCCAGTCACATTCCTATCTCCAATAGCGAACTGATTTCCTAACTGACTTGAAGGAGAGAAGGGTTCAAAAGTCTCTATGTTAAGTACTTCAGATTTATTACAAAAGATTGGCTCCGCAACCACTGAATGAAACACTCATAAAATTATCAATTCCAAATGAGAATTTAAAAACAAGACAGAATAATTGTTCCACAATGAGAACCGTAAAGCAGTTAATACAGAGAAATAGATCATTGCAGAAAAAAAAATCTAAAAAAATAGTAGGTAAAAGAACAAACAGCTTTATAGAAAATTCATGTTCTCCATTTGATAGATCATTGATTCTTAATACTTCTCCATATATCAGTGCTTACTAGCATAGGAGCAGTTAAGCCCCATCTATTGCCTTTAGAAGTGGGACTTGGCATAACAGCCTGATGTGGGCTTACACCTACACAACTGCACATTTGTTCTGCAGCACCGTGCAGCAAGCGAAAGCTGCCGCTTTCTGCAGCAAGGATGGATTAAGATAAGCTCATCTCTACCTCAGACTCATTTGGGGACGCTACTAAGTTGTTCTTGTCCTTCTGATTTTAAAATGTTCACAGTCTAATTGGCAAAACACCATTTCTGTTTATTTGCAGGCAGCTTGACAGAGTATTTCCAGCAGAATGTTTTACCACAATAATTTACTTTTGAGAACAAAGACTGAAGGAAGTACTGCTATTGCCCAGAACTACTGCTAACTAAGGAGAGAATTTTCCTGTTCTGGAAATTTATGAGAATTCAGCATTATTCTCATATTGAAAGAAATCTTCACACCAAAAGTACCTGTCTTATCAACAAGATGTAAAGACTCCATAAGCAATGAAAAACGGAAAAAAAAAAAGCAGATCTGTATTTTGGCTTGAAGAACAATTTTAAGATGTCAGTTAGTGCATTAATCATACATTAAAAAAAAATTTGTGCTCTGCTGTATTTTTTTAAGATAGCATGTATTGTTCTTGTTTTTTTCGATACCATAAAAATTCAAGTCACACTGAAAGCCACCAGAATCGTTTTTTTTTCCCTGAATCTAAGAGGGTATTTCAGAATATTATACTTAGCTAAAATAACACCATTATTTCAAGAGACCAAAAAATCACAAATTACCCCTTTGTCCCAACACCGACCCTAGCTCGTGATGCTTTTCTTTTCTGGAAGACACAACAGGGCTGAGAGAAGGGTCATCTCCCGACCTTTTAACTCTACCCTCCTTCCTGTCACCATGTAAGTACAGTAACTTAAGGCAGAAAAATCAAAGTTTAATGCACTCTAAAATGCATACAGCTCTGGCTGCTCCACAGGAGATGACACTGACCCATGTTCATCCTTCAGTTCATGGAAGGGCCATTCATTTTGTATTGCTGTCCTGCCTCCTTGCCATCCTGCGTTACGGTCATGAAACACTTCTAATATATCTATTTTTATCAATGATAAAAATAAAAAATAGAAAAATGTGGATCTTGCACAGAGAGGGGAGCTCATGGGGTGTGAAGAGGCAAGCAGCTACAGCTATTATCATAGCTCTTTGCATTTCGACCCCTGACCAGCCCTGGGGCTCTCATGGGCTGGACCAACAAGTATTTATTCTATTGCATTTAGATTACAAAGATTTTCGTCAGACTAACAGCAAATTCTTGGAACTTCAGGGTGTCCCCTTTGCCCATAATAAGACTGTGTGTGCAACTAACTCCACCATTTTCCAACAGCCAAAATGGTTTTCATCCCATTGGCTTCAGCAGGTAACATGAAGTTGTGGTTAATGTGAATAAGGAAAACATTGTATGAGAGCATCTTTTCACAATGTTTTCATGAGACAGGTTTAAAAAACAAGGAAAGAGCTACAATAACGCGTATTATCCCCAACTGTGAATCTCAGTAGCTAGAAGCTGGTGATATTTCAAATAAATAAATAAATACATAAATATAAGTCACAGAAGTTATCAACATAGAAATACAAATGAATAAAGAAAATGCTGTTTACAAAAAACTGCAGAAATCAACAGATACCAGAGTGAGTCTGTTTCAGTGCCTTGTTTGAAAGGACACACTTATATGAAAGAGGTTAGCTGAAAAAAGCAAAGATTCCCTGTTCAATCGAAGAGATATTGTAAATGTTATATCTAAATTAGTGTCTTCACTAAAGCATTCAGGGCTAAGTTCAAGCTCCATCTAGCTAGGATGTCTTATTTCTAGAGCTGTAATGATGCAGTAATTTATTTCTTAGAGTAAGAATTTCTGTAGGAAGTGTCCTGACATCTCTGTTCTGACATCTTCATGAGACAAAGTGAGATTCTGGGTTAAACTTTTAATTCAGGATAACATGGGTGCTTTGGGGTCCTTACCTCTGCAAGCTCATTAGAAGATTAAAATAGAATAAGAAAGGTTCTAACTGCTTCTATGGATATATTTATATTGAATTTAACCTGGGATTTCCTACAAAACCTGATATCACAAATATCAATTGTTTGATACTCGATTGTTTCAGAATTTTGTAGTCTTTGATATATAAGCATGCCAGGCAGGAGATGACTTTAAATCATGGTAGCATTTTTCACCCTCTCACATAGCTATAAATAACCATATAAAGTAGCAGGTGATGGATAATTGGGTCCATAGTGACTTCTAAGTCCAAACAACAACCCTCATTGATTTTAAAGAGAGGAGGCAGTTTAGATTCAGATCATATCAGCATATGCTTCCCTACATGCTAGAAAGTACATAGGTTTCTTGTAATTCACAGGTAAAGATCTACTGAGTCCGCGGATGGGTTAAACAAGTTTAGAAAATTCCAGGAAAAGACGACATCTGTGGAGTTAAATTCATCTTTCAGTGAGATACAGGTGGTAGTCTCTGTCCTCATACCTATTATATATAAACATTCTGTGAAAACTGTGGGAAAATGAGGCGGTACCTGTATTTCTACATTATCATATCACAGATGTATATCACCCAAAGTATATCACCCAAAGTGAGAGGTCTTTTCTCACCACAGCTTGAGAAAGTGATACAACTTTCTGCAGTATAAATTTTTTGCACGCCTATTTAACTTTTTGTTTCTTTCTCTCCTTTTTTTTTTTTTTTTTCTTGAAGCTCTGAATATATTCTTTTGATTGTAAAGCTGACTGTTTGGCAACAGTTGGCAATAACAGGTATTTTATTTATGGACTGTGATAAAAGTGTTCCATTACAAAGTAGTTCTTAAAGGGGCTTCATACGATGCCTACACATAGGCACGCACACACACTAAAAAAATTTCAGTTTTCCCACATATGGGATTCCAATCTGAACATTTGTTTTCATCTTAAAATGAAAGTTAACCAACAGAAATTACTTCCCCATAGCGAGTGGGGTTTTCCAGGCAGCTAGAGGCTGTTGTAGAAGACAGTGGTTTGTGTAAGGGATAGGAGCTGCACTATGCCTAGCGCTGTGTGCAATTTCAGCATTTTTATTTCATTGTGTTGCTTGTTTTCACGCTTCTAAAGGTGTCTTTCTATGCTAGCTACTTTCATAATAAAAGCCTGACTGTGATCCAAATGTTGAGGCAATTTCTTCATGAATTGCTCACAGTGGGCATAGCTTGACATTTGATGTATTTTAGAGGTTGCACCAAAATCAAGAGAATACATTTTGGGACTTAGCTGCCTCTTTCATTTCCTCTGCGTGACAGGAGAAGACAAGTGAGGGAGATATGGGCAAAAAGGATTCCAAAAGAGTTCCTCTGAAACAAATGCTGAAGTTAGACAGCAAAACAAATACTCCTACCACAAAGAAATTTGCAGACTCCAAATTTCAAAAGTTTGAATGACACAAAGCTGGAAATCTCCCCTTTGTCCTTAATGCTTAATGCATTTGACCTTATGGTTTTGCAATAGTGAGGGAAAGCAAGAGTAAATTGAAAAATTGCAGCTTTAACTCCACAGAACTAGATAGATCCCCTGCCATACAGGGAGGTAGGGCCTCATGTGGATTTCAAACATTAAGAAAAGATAGCTGCCTGAGGTTCACACTGACAAACAGGAGAAACACATTAGGCAGCAGATCATTATAGGAAAGATATAGCCCCAAGATATTTGATGCACACTTTTATAAAAAGGCTAATATATATTTTCAATCTAAAATCACAAGAAATATGAAAGTCTGAAATCAGAATGTGTGGCAGGTACTCTGCAAAAGCCCAACAGTTTTACAATTTATCACATTAAAAACAAAACATGCTGTATCAAAAACCTGACTTTATGTTGCTGTTGTAACATTTTTATACCTTTGTTCAGCAATCCACCTGTGATCCTTCTAATGCTGTGACTACTAGAGTATTCCATCATGGAATGCTTTACAAATTTGCCTTTAAAATGTAATATATAACACAGAAAAAGTGTCAAACTCTCAGTTAAAAGAGAAAGGTATACAAAATAGAAATGAAGTGGGAGATTTGATGGATTTTCTGGATAGAATTTAATGAATCATAAAATTCAAAAAAAGAAGACTGACAAAAGTAAATAAAATGTCTGTCTCAAGTTTAGGCTTCCTTTAAAAACTGTCATATATACACTTTATATGTATACATGTACACACATATATAGAAAATACACAAAAGAGACTTGAACTAGTAAAGAAGTTGTTAGTTAAAAAACTGAGCTCATTTACACTATAAAAAACAAATCCACATAATAACTTCTGATTAAAATACAAACTGTAAATTTACTGCTGTGCTTTCTTCCTTATGTTAGCCAGTAAAGTTTCCATGGTTACTCAGTTTTAGAAATCACCAAGACTTATTGGAGCATGAATAACAAAGATACTTCTTTATCAATACATTTTATGCCAAGTTCAAAGTCTCAGAGTAGTACAATAAAAAAAAGCTTAAGGGGAAATTACATTTATTTAAATACTATATGTCATGCATATAAGCAAACAATCAAAATAAAGTATCAAAGATATGTTATAATAATCAAAATTGAGATTGGACTTAAATTCTAATTTCAATTTGGGAAAATATCTTTTCTTTTAATGCATGTGCATATGAATTAAAGACTTTTTTCTCAGTCTCTACTTGTAACATTGGAAGGGGAATGGAGATGAAAAGCTAACTCTTATCTTTGACGAACGCATGGCCCTATAGTTTACAGACCATCATCTAAGCAATATCCCTCATTGACTTTGTCTAGACACAAAGAAATTATCTTCACAGCTTTGCTAAGTATATAAGAAGAAAAGTTTACTTACTCAACTTCATTGAAATGTGTGGTGTAGGATGCACAGATACCAAGTAAAATTACATTATCATGATATTGATGTATAGAAAGAATCCCTTTTTCCCCTTCCCCTCAGTGAGCTATCATTTTCAAAGCATTACTCACTAAAAAATATATGTATTGCACCCCGAGGTGGAAATACAGATAAAGAAATAACAAGACTGCAAAGTTATTGTTTTAATTAGCAGGTAAACTGACTCTTCCATTGTCTTCCTTAAAACTCCTATCTGAGTACATTTATGTATTATTTTGCAAGCACAAAGAATATTTTTTAGGTATAATCTTTCTGTGCAAGCCACCTACATTTCCCTTTTAAAGAGACAGGCTTATTTACAGCTCCAGTAATCACAGTTCATGTATTATTCCATCACCATGGTAACCAAAATAAATAAGTAAAGAGAGAATTACCCATAACGGACTAGAGAAAAATAAAAGAATAAGAAATATAACTTTTCAGTATTATGTCAGCAACTGAAACACTGGGAAAAAAAAGGAGCTAATTGAACACCACTAATGTAAAGATCTATATTTAAAGGTAAAATTGTATCTATCTATATAATTTACTGAGTCTTCTAATATACAGTATCTCTCAAAGGTACCATATTATCATATCTTTCATATCTGCCAGGGTAACATTTAAGCACAAAAATGACACAACTTGCCAGTAGTTCAGGTACAGTTATCTGAAAAGCATCAGTTGTTATAATCAGTTCGAATTGTAGTCTACAAAGCAACCGTACTTATTACTCAGTCTGTTAAGAAAATCAGTCTGTTAAGAAAGAATTGTTATTTTTTCAGGTACATTTTGCAGGGACTTGGATACCAAATTCTGAATAAAATTGGCAAGAAGATCCACAAAGTTTTAGTGCCAGGCATCCCACGTAGCCTAACAGATAAAGGTCCACGCTTTTTCACTCAGTTCCTCTTAAGCTTTTCACAGTCCTATCAGCAGATTCAGCTTACAGAGTTTACTTATTCGCTGTCTAGTCTATAAGAATTTTAATATATTTGCATAAAAATGTAACACATTCATACAGGCTCAACATGCCACTGAATGAAAAAGGTTAGTGCTGTGAACTTGAATCTGCGTTTGTTCTCATAAAGGGTGAAGTTTATGTCCTTTTACATAAGGCAAAAATCAGTTCTTCCAGAACGGAGAGATCTCAGACTGGATCAGACTGAAAGTCAATTCCTACTTCCATGAAGGAGGGCTTTTCTTTCCTCTGTCAAAGCTTGGTTTGTATTTAAATGAACAAATAACTTTGTTATTTGTTACTTCATTAGTTCTCTTAAGAGGTGCTAAGGCTGGAAAATGTTTATGATTCAGAGGGATTGGTCTCCATCATGTAAGCGCATACTCCAGCATGACACACTTCGTGTGATTACAAGATTCTAAAGCTTTCAGGGAAATATATACTAAATGAAGAGAAAATAGTACATAAGGAAAGCCATGTGACACCCCTAAATAGTTTCTTGGACCAGCTGCCCTGTACTGGCTTTTGACAGAAAGGAAAATCACTAAGGACTTGGAATATTTTGCAGAAAATTTCATGGGATCCTCTCACAGTAGAAGAAAGGAAAAAAAAAGGTAAGAGCCATTAAGTGCAGCACTCTGGGAAGGGGGAAAGAATTTTACTCTCACACTTCAAATAGAGAAGGGAAAATACCTTAAAAAAAGTTATTCAAAGGTGTAACAAGGTCAGCCACAATTCCCGAAGGTTGCAAAAATAGGAGAAGTCCAAGAGATCTGGGACTTAACAGACTTCAAATGGTCCCTTTAGGAAAATCACACCAACTATTTCATGTGTGTGTGTGTGCGGGGGGGAAGTAATTTAGTTTTTGGAATGAATAGCCTTCCAGAAAAAATGAGACTAAAATCAAGGGCTTAGGCCTCAGAGCCTTCTTCAAGGTGGTCTTGACCTTATAAAGGACCTAAGGGCAAATGTGTTTGACTGCTTTACTTTCTGGTTAACTTTTTACTTGATGTACTTAACAAAAAAAAAGGATTTGGGGGAAGGGGTAGTTTTATAGAACAGAGTTATGGAAATATTCAGTCAGGCTGACTACTGAACCAAACAACTAAGTCTACCAATTCAGGTGAAAAACAGTTTGGTTTCTGAATCCAGCCTCATGTGAAGTGTCAATGTCACTGTGACTTTCCATGTCCCATAATAAACCAATGCTGCCTCAGAATGCTTTGCAAGCCTCACTCTTCTGCATCTGAACTCCTGTTCTGGTCTTCTTCCCATATATACCTCTGACATCTGCAAGTAGCATTTTGCCTCTTCCTTTACTGCCAGAGAATGAGTCTATCAATAAAAGCTCTGACTATAAAACAATGGACAATCAAAATATCTATACTTCTGGGAGAGAATTTTTGTTTCATTGTGTTTGTTTTCTAAAGTAAAATGATAAATATATATATATATGCCTATAAGAATATGAGAAAAGATGCGAGAAGTTCCAAAAGAACATATTTAAAAATATCTCTCAGTATTGCCTAATAATAAGCAGAAAATTACATACACTAAACATGAGAGAGCATAGGCTTTATTATTGCTGACTTCAGAGCAGTGACTTTTGAAAGAGTTATTTGAGCCTATGTATTACAGCTTCATCTGCAAGAAATGAAATACAGTATCTCAGCAAGGACATTTGGTGCAAATGCAGCCCTAATGTTTATTCTCCTTGGTCTATAACTCAGCTAGGGCTGGTAAAAATAAAAGATGCTTTAAAGAGAAAGGGTAAATTGAAAATCACTCATTTTAAAAACATAAGTTTCTATCCATGCTGTTACACCGTTGAATTATTAAAGCTGGTATAACACTTAGTTTTATGTCGCTATTGATTACTATTGGTTTTTGTATTATACATTCATCTTGAATAATAAGACTCATCTAACCTTTTCCCTTTTTGTATTTCATTATTACGTTTATATTTTGACAGTCAGGTGCTAGTCAAATTCTACAGGTGAAACTCAAAGCCAAACTAAAAAACATTCCTCACTTATAAACAAAATTTTCTAACCCTTTGCTACACAGAAACTTATTTGTGCGGTCTGAGTCAAGGTGACACTGTCCCTTTCTTGGCTTCAGGAGCCATCATGATTCCAAGCAGATACTTGTCTGCTGTGCGAGAAAATGAATCTAGCAGCGAGTGAGGACTGTACGTTTCTGTATCCTCAATAATACTTGGTACATTAACCAAAAACAAACAAACAAACAAACAAAATGTGGTGAGTCATCCTGTGTAGACTGGTGGAACTTAGTTAATAAAAATAGTTAATTTATTAGATAGCCAAGAATGGCCTTATTTTCAGTAATCATTGATGTTACTGGTATCTCATGGTGCAAGAAATTATTTTATCTGAGGATGATATGTTTTCTTGCAGAGAAAGTTAATCTCAATATTTCATGACAAGTATGACATTTACAGACACATAATCCCTCTAAAAGGGAAGCATATTTTAATGAAGAATCTATTTTAAATATCAGAGCTCATGCTTTGTGTATTGTAACTTATGTGCTTATGGTATAAAGTGCTACAGATACAACTAACCGACAACTTGAGGAAAGAGGGTAACTGACACAAAAAAAACATAAAATATGTTAACTCAAATTAGCAACATTAATAGATGTATATTAAAAGAAAATCTTATTCACTTTTATGTCTTTATCCACTTCACTTGCCCCGCCTCCTTGGGTTGAAAGAATACTCTACTGTGTTAAATAGTCCTCTTACAGTAGCAGGTTCTCTCATTAATAACCAAATTCTTCTCACTTAGAGACAGAACTAAGTTCTAAGTAACATGTCCTAATTATTAGAATTATGCAAAGATAATTCCCATTTATGAAAATTAAATCATTTAGCAACTTGTGTTTAGTCAATGAAGCATAATAAATATTAAACTAATGACATTTTAAGTCTATAGAAAATAATATGTCAAAGCAACTCACAACTATAATTTGCTACAAAGATAGAGCGACTATTTTCATGAGCATAGTCACTACCAAACCATATATGAAGGGGGGTGGTTCTTCTTAGTGGTGCTTGTGGGGGGTTATTTGTTTCATCAACTTTTAATTTTGTTACACAATAATGTTTTAGACACTCTATGAATAATTAAAAATACATGAATGTAAGAAGTACTGGAAAGCTAATTTATGATAAAAGAAATCACATCAAAACATCTGTTTACAGAAGATAAGGAATAAAACGTGTATTTTGCAGAAAACATACTAGACAGCCTTTAATTTTCTTTTCAGTGTTATAAAGAAACTAAGCCATTTTCAACAGAAATTAATAACGTGTTTTATCAGAGTTCTGCATTATTCTATACACAGCAGGAACTATCACCTGCTCACCTACAAATTAAGTACTTCAGTGATAACCCAAACACTAAAAGCTTCCTAAAAGCCTGGGAGAATCAAGTATTTGGTATCAGCTAGAGGACACACACTACTGCCTGACACTCAGCAAGCTGTTTTTTGTTCTGTTTTCCCCTTAAAATGATACAGCATTTCCCACCAGCTCCAGAGGAAGATCTTGACTATCAGCTGGAGGGCACAGCAATGTTCTGCCACTTCAGGAACAGATCACTCGTCCTTCTTATTGGCGAAAGGACATGGAAATGCTGCACCAGGTTGGAAACCAAATACTCACTGTAGCTCCCACGCTTGTCTTTTCTGCCAAGCAGGAAACCAGATCTTCGTTGCAAGTGAGCAAGTAGACACCATGTCCCCTAGAAGCCCATGACCCCACACACGGGTGGAGGACACAGTCCAGGTCCATCAGCCTCATTTCAGCCTCCAGCCTCTGCCACCAGCTGGCACCATGCTGGTGGAAAAATACCTCCAGCAGTGCTTGGAGGAATCAAAACAGGTAACTCCTTGAGACTAAAAGTCCTTAATGTTCAGGGACCCTAATTCAGGAAAGCCCCACAGTTTTAATAGAGTAGGCACATGTTTAAAGTCTTGATCTGAAATATGTCACTTCTCTTGACTCAGATTATGAGACTGATAACACCTGTTAAAATGGCTGATTAGTTCTTATTAGTTTATTAGTTCTTTCACATACACAGCACTCATCTATTTTTATGATAACACATGCAGGTATTAGAAATCCCCCTGATAAATCCAGTGGCACTGATTTTACAAATGTAAATTTGTACTACTAGTTTTGCCTAATTGTACCATACTTATGCTTTTAAAAATATTCAATAGAAATTTGTGAGTTAAAATATAAGACATGCATCTACATACACACCAAACTACCTCTGAATCTTAGAGGCTAAGATCAAAAGAACTGAGCTGCAGATCAAAAGAATCTATAGAATTCAGAGAAGATTAAGTAGGGAGATTTAGGGTTGTGCTTTCCCTCATCTCCCTACCTGTCTTTTCCTGAAAAGGGAAGGAATCAAATGGCTAATATTGTCAGCTCAAGTAACTGGTGGACAAATGGTTTCCTCAAGAGCGCTGCTTTCTTTACTCATGCTAGCTTTGACACTTAGGAGAAGGATGAGATGTGTGAAACCACACAGGCTGCCAAGTTTTCTGCAGCCTCCAGAATCGATTGGATGCAGCAGATCCCTGATGACACATAGTCAGGAAGTGTTGTCTATCCCAACTTCAGAAAATATAAGACCAACACAGGGAAGTGCTTTTACTTGTCATATTTGAGAATGACATCCAGCCATAACACAACTGTAGACATAGCCAGAGCATTTTGTGCTCCAGCTACCTCTTTTACAGAATTAGTAGTGGAGAAGAAGGACCTGACTTGACCCACTATCTCCACAGCCACTAGGGGATTTTAAAGTCTACAAGAGCACTTTGCAATTCCCATCTCCTCTACTTTGCAGAAATGCAAATGGGGACTTCCCTTCTGATGGCTCATCTTGGAATGAATCCACTGAAAGAGCTTTTCCCCTATGTCTTCCTTGGTATGCTAAGGTTTTCTTTATAAGTGCAAACTCAAGCATTTCAGGATCAAAAATGCAGTCTTATGCAGATTTGCAGGGGCAAGCTCCTGAGCTAAAAAATTATGAATGCCACATTCCTGGCATTAGACATATAAAGTCAGGCAGTCTGTCAGAAAGGAAGAAAGGAAGTCAAGTAGCTAAAAAAAATGTCCAGTTTCAGAATCACACGAGCCTGAAAATGACTTTTTTAGTTTCTGCAGTCACTGGACCACATCCAGAAGAAACTAGATAGCTGTTTACAGTAATGCAGCAACTCTTCAAGGCGTTTCTAAGACTGTCTTCTTTCTTCTTGATCAAAACTCTTGTTATGCTCTGCCCCCTTCCATGAGGATACTTACTCTTTTAGTAATGCTGCCAACAGTTACAAGATGTTCCATTCTTGGCTCTACAGCAAATAGATTCACTTATTAATCAAAGGGAACAATCTCCCTAGCAGTCTGCTTTTCAGATCTACCGATTCTTGAACCAAAGAGATAAGCAGAGGAAAAAAAAAAATCACTTCCTAGGAAACTATTAGAAGCCAGAGAGTAAGGGGCCACAAGTGCTCACTACCTTGCACTAGTATTCTGAAAGTTTCCTGTTTGTTACATGTGTATATGATTTCCTCACATTGAATTCCCTTTGATCTCTTAAAGGAAAAAAAAAAATGTATGAGTCAGAGAATATTACTCCTTCTGATGCAGAAATGTCAGGAGGAGTAGGAGGGTGAGGAGACTAAAACTGACTCAACTTGAGAGTGAGATTCAACAAATTCTAGATACATTATCCATCAAACTGGCTCCAATCAAAAATATGAACAATAGATTCTGCAACAGGAATGATGGACAGGGAATGTGGACTAGGCCAAATGAAAAGTGCCTAAAAGCACCAGCCCATTGCATCTTGAGAAGTCATTTTGATGTGCTTGCAGATCACAGTGTGAATATCACTATATTTGCCTCCTATAGTTTAATGACAGTCAAAATTACAGTAAAGCTTCAATACAACAAAAGCAAAGAGAAAGAAAAGAGAGGTAATGGTGCTAAAGTATTTATATTGCTAAAGCTGGAGGTAAAGGAGAACTGGAAGCAATGCAGAAAGATTACTAATCAAAAAAAGAGAAATTCCATTCTACCCCCAGGCTGCTTCGGCTGTGACAAAACATCAGTCAACAGCTGTCTCTCAATAAAATTTCTAGTATCTGGTTGCCATACCATATTATAAAACTACTCTGTTTCTTATAACAGTGCTACAGAAAAAATAAGGAAGACAATCAAATATTTAAAGTCATCAAACAGATCAAACTAGGAGATCCCTAATGGGCAGACATTTGCTCAATAGCCAGACCTCAATGTATTTTCAAGCTATATGATGCCCAATGGCTTCATATTAATTCAGAACAGACTAGTATAACAGAGAAACAAGACAGCCTGGGCAGTGGTAGGATATCTGGCCACAGACATCTGCCAATAGTGGGTGCTTTTCTAAAACCAGTGTGAAGATTCCTAAATTGGGGAGAGGCTCCACATCTACCTGACTTCTCCTACTTCACATTTACCCTCAAGACACAACAAAAAAGCAATGCAGATGATATATAAAAAAAAGAAAAACTCTCTGCTATGCTCCCCAAGTTTAGAAATGTGAAGTAAGCCTTTGTCATCTATCAGAATTCACTACAGATCAAAATAGAATGAGAAAAAAACTCTACAAATCAAAGAGCTCTAACATTCACTGGGTAAAAAATATAATGGCCTAATAAGTGTAATAATAGAAATCAAATCAGTTAATCTGTGAATATTAGAAATGCATCTGTATCACATCATATAAACTAGGTATTCTTTTATTCTTTACATTAAAATTGCCTTTTAAACCTTAGTGTACTTGTTACCAAATCCAAATAAAAGTAGCTATAATTAGTTCTGCTGGCACTAATTTATAGCTTGTAGATGCTTACTAATTAAGAACACTGATCGCTGTTTCAATCTTCTCCATCACACCTCTACCACCTGATGAGACTCATTCCTGCCGATTCCCTTCAGGCATTAAAGCCATATATCAGAACGACATTGCATAGCGTGGAAGGGAATATTTCAAAATAAAAGGTAAACAGAGGAGATTAATGCCACAGTTTTATCCTTTAAAGTTTATATATTTATATATTCTATGTATAATTATATATAGAATAATCTATAGAATAAATTATATATATATAAAAATATATGCAATAATATATGTTATATATATATAATTATATGTTCTAGAGAAAGTCAATACTTGGGAAAAAAAAAGGCTGCAATTCAACTTGAAAGTTTTCTAAACTAAGATGAGTAAAAACAATTGTTTTTAGAAAAAAAAATCTAGTTTTTTTCTGAAAGTAAAAACAAAAAAAAAGTGGAGGAGGTTAGAAGAGTGAGAATATCAACTCTAACCTTGGCAATGAGGCAAAAGGCACTATTTGATATAGTAATGTCTTGAGTTCAAAATAATATCTCCTCATCTATAAAGACTTCAAACCAAATGAAAACGTAGTTTAAATCAGCTTGGTGGAGAATGTACCTAGTGTGCACTGCAGTTCTTATCAAGCAAAGGCTTATAAAACCTCACTTGCAAACCAGGCTAGCAAGGGACAAAATTAACACAAACTGCTCATCACTTTCATTAGCCTTGATTTGGTAAAGTATGACTTTTAAGGTGTGTTGTACACTACACTGTAATGCACTGCAGTTAAAATGTAAATTGAATAGCTTTGAATGTCAATTAATGTTTATGGTAATTCTGCATTTGATAAATGGAAGTAAGGCTGGTTTGTTTAATTAGAAATGAAAGGTCTCCTATTCATTACACTCTGTTGTGTTACAAATTCTTATAGGGCGGTATTTTAAGGATCAAATATAAAAACCTAAGTCTTCACATATGTGCTGAAACAGGCCTTTCACAACCGTTAATCAAAACAGGCTGAGATCCACATTTAAATAAATATTATTATACTTGGTACAACTTAACTTTTCTCATTTACAAAATTTACATAATTCTACACTACCACATGTGGGTGGAGTGGGAGTTCAAAACAAATGAGTCAATATTTTTCTTCAGGAAAAATACCATTAGCAGAGCATTCATCAGCAATCATATAATCACAGGCAACTGTCCCAGACCCATAATATGTGACGACAACACACGCTTTAAAGGAATAGCTCAGAGATGAAGCTTTCAGTATGGAAAAGCCAAGATACTATTCCAAGAACAATGATTTAAAATAATGCTTGACAGCTTTCCTGGAACCAATTATAACACAGTCTCCTCAGCTATAGAATGAGATTATTAAAATTCCTGTTCTACCCATCTTCTTATCTTTTACCTAGTCACACTATGAGCTGTTCAGTATACCAACAAAGGCTTATATTTTTATTTAACTTATCTTCCCATCTTCCTCAATGGGTGCCATTAAACTCAGCTGAGAAACAAGAAAGGAGCACTAAACACATAACCCTGCAGTATAGATATGCTGTAAAACTTGATACTCTAGCACTTATTAAATTAAATGGTCAAAACTATAATTTGTTTTTTACAATCACTTTTATGAAGACATGCATATAAGACATACACAAAAAGAAGAATGAAACAGGATGGACCAGTTTATATGGATCCCACTAGTTTGTAAAAAAGCTGCAGAAATCCAATCATTGTAAAATTTCTTGTATATTTTTCTGCATGATAATTTTGGAGAACATCTTATTGTGAGAGAATTGCTCGAGAAAGGGAAATTTAGAGAAAAATAGAGACTAACAGAAGGTATGGTACTACAGAGGCTTGCTTGAGGTGAGAGACAGTTACCACTTTCAGGATAGTTGGTATGTGTGGAATCTACTTTTCCACGATTCCCTTGGCAACACAATCTCCCTCCTAGCACACACTAATAAGAGTAAACAGAGAGTGGAGCAGAACAGAGACACCACGGCCAGATTTTGCTGGCTTCCCTGTGGAGGGGATAATCTGATGGTGCCATGCGGACAACAAGTGAATGGAGGATGGAGCGGAGTGAAGGCACTGCGACCAAACTGTTGTCTGTCTGTCTTTGCAGAGGTGGCAACCTGGTCATACCATACAGCTGATAAGCCACATAGTGTGATGTCTGGTGAAGGGCCAGCAATGGTGGCAGATCAGTTCCTTCTGACAGACTTTGCTCAAACTCTCCTCCTTCTAATCTCATTATAATACCGACACACACCCCATCTCACTGAGCACAACTCCTCACTGAGCACGCTCTCTAGATTTTTGATTAACTTGGGAGACTTTTTTAAATCAATGAATAAAGAAAAAAAATAAGACTAGAGTCACTCAAGCTCCAACTAAATGTAAAAGACAATATATAAAAGGCAAACTAAGGAGGGATATAGGAGGAAGGAAAAATGGGATAAAAACGAGGAAGGAAGAATGGGATGGTAAAAACAGAAGAACTAAGGAAAAGGACAGATGGAAGATTCCATCGTAACTTCTGGATCAGTCAATAGGCTGAACCCTCCCCTTGGGTCACGACACTGCCTGAGGAGACTCCTAAAGATCGAGAGCCCTATTCCATCTTCTGGGTGAGTGGTGATTGCACATTAGTACAGTAGGCACTACCTAAGAACCCCACACTGTAGTGGAGAATTTCCTATACTGACATCCGAAACCTGATTTCCAAAGTTGCATTTGAATAAATTGTGCTATTCATGAACTCAACCACTTGTTTTGAGGGCAATTGGACCTACAGTTGACAAGACAATTGGTGAATCCGATACTGCCAGAGTTAGGCGTAGAGTTAGCACGTTATCTGGTATACCTATTAAGAGATGAATCCAGCCGCCCCCAGTCCCTCTAACCTTTGAGGATCGGCTGGAACCCAAGGGGGATTCATCTCTTACCAAATTTGTCCCCCTCCACCAAACCACAACATTTATCTTGGAACATTTTTCAGTAAATTGTCCTGTTGCCTAATAGAAAGCATGAATAACTACAGGCAGAATAAGCGCTGAATTAAATTCAATACTGAAGCAGGATAGTATCTATTTCAGTGAAGAGACTTTACTATCATCTCTTAAACATTTTAAACTACACCTTCAGACAACAATCTTCCTGCTATGGTGAGACAAATAGGAAATATTCTAAAGACATTCCCAAACTGTAAAACAGATTGACTATAAAATGTCAAGTAATAGGCTATTGCTACAATATATGCAATGCACCGTTCCTAAGACTTACCTCTTCATGGCAATTTTTCTTTTCAGACTTACTGTTTCCTTTATTCTTCAGCAGCCTTGTAGCTCTGCTGCTGCCAGTTCTTACACTACCTTTACATGGCCTTGAGACTGACAACTGTCAGACTTGCTTTGTCTAGGCCTGCCTTGTCCTACCTAAAGCTTTGTTTTAACTTGTTCAGCGGAAACAGCAATTTTCCCAGGTGACCCAGGTGAGTGCTGCCTAATTTGTTTCAATTTTGATTACATTTGAGCATAACTTATCCGTAAACATAAGTTTAATTGCAACTTGAGTAACAAGTAGTTACTCTGTGCCAAAGGAAATTTTGGTGATTCTAGCTTAACAGCACAGTGCAGAGGAATGTATTTATGGTATGAGAGCACAGGGTTTGCAAACGGGGACACGGTATATGGTCTAAAGAAGTAAATGCTTGAGATGATGAGAAAGTAGACAATGGAGGCCCCATGACTGTAAAATAATTTCTGTGGAAATGGAAGAAATGCAGACCTGGGCAAAAACAGTTGCAGGGGTAACAAAGAGAAGAAAGAACGAGTATCCAGTATGTAGAATACTCCATAGACAAGAGATTCGGATGCAATGGAAATGCAGACCAAGGAGGAAAAATAAAAACACGAGGTAACATACAACAGTAAACATGCGAAAAAAGTCTCAAGTTGACTCTAGAGGGAGGAAGAGGAAACCATTCAATATCAGTATCACAGTGCTCCTGACAGACACAGACAAAGCAGCCTTTAACATTTATTCCTTTAGCATTTACTCACCTTTAACATTTTACTCCTCCTAGCAAAGGACTCCAGATGCTGCTGTAGAAGGGCAACATGTTCCACAACTACTGACTTTAAGTCTTCCCCTTTTCTCCTGCATCTTCTCTTGTGCTCTCATATGTTCAAGTTCCTGACCTCTAAAATGCTTGAAAATAACGAATATGTCACCAAGCAACTCACTGGAGGATCCAAGTAGTTAAATTGAGGTTACGCTGGTCTTCTATCATTTCTGCTACACTGAAGTACTGGTCTCTTTCAAGTCAAAGCAAAATTCCCACTAACCAGTTAAATGTAGCCTCGGTTCTACCTTGTCAAACCTCATGTGCTGAATGTATAACTGCTGTAATTTTTTAGACAACAGGAAATCTCTCTCCCTCCAAACAATCCAGTTCCTCATTCTGTACATCAGTGTCATCACTAATTGGGATCCAAAACCCTGATAGGGAACATGTGATTCCAAAACAGAGACAGAGCCCCCAGAAACAAACACGTGCCAGGCTCTTGTGCTGCCCACTGGTGTGAATCATAATCTATCATACACATGTCATGATTATGAAGAAGCACTAAAGACGTATTGGGTGTCTCTTAAAAGGAGTAAAAGTGGAATCTCCGTAATAGCCACTGTGATCAGGCTAGGAACTACTTTTAAAAAAATCCATTCAAAAAGATGTCATCCATTCCTGTAAATTACAACATGCTTGAGTTTCCATTTTAGTTTGAGACAGCTTCACTTAAATTTCACCTTTTGGCCTGCCCTTTCTGCTAGATTCATGTCAAAAGAGCCTGAAAAGGTTCTGAGCCTTGCCCAGAGAAAACATTATACCCTATAAAAGGAGAAAAAGATTTGTTAAAAAATAAAAATGAAGTCCACAAGACAGAAGTCTCAATTAAAAGCCAAATTAACTACTGTGAGGCAAATCAACTATGAACTTTGGCCTACCTTTGCACTTTGCAAATATCTTTAAGCAGAGATGCTAACATACAGCAGCCTGATTCTCAGTGATGCAGGGAACTCATAACTCAGAGAAATCACCAAAGTCAAAATTACAAGTGCTCCCAACCTACAAATTCAGCGCCTACATCTGGGCATTAGGGAGTTGATATAAGTACACACCTGAAAGGGTTTTTCAAATGTAGTCTGCTAACTATGAACTTTGCCATTCCCGGTGAGAGGCGGCACACAGTGACATTCGAAGGGCACTGGAAATCAGTAACTTTTCCTGTATAGCTCTATTATCATTAATGAGGCTTTTTTTTTGGTATCAATTTATACTCTATGTTAGTATCTTTGCAAGTGGACTAGTAATAACTGTTTGTTGTATTTTGATTAGATTGCTACAATTTTGTTTATATCAGCAACAAATTCTTGGCTTAATGTGTATGGTGTGCCTTTTGCCAGAAAGAATATTTTAAGCATAATGTGTCATGTACTTATTATTGGCACAACAGAAGAAAGTCTCAGATTATTTATTTATTAACATTAACAATTAACATTGATAAGAAACATTTATTAATCAAAAACTTTAGGTTAAATTGTGTCCCAAGACATAAGAACTAAATACTGTCCAGATAAAAAAGTTGTGAAAATAACTTGGTCTTAGTAGCAAAACTCTTAGAAGATTATGTAAGCAGTACAAAACACAGCAAAAGCTCTTCTGAAAAGCTCTTTAATGACTCTAGGTTTTCAGCAAAGCAATAACTTATTTAACTATAAGCAGCAAAGTACTTTTCATTTAACCTTTAGGGAGTGATGCTCTATATTGGGCAGTGAGAGAGAACGAATGGCCTGAAAACTAGCAGACCTCTGGTGAAATCACCCAGACCTGATGCTCCTAAGAAAGTACTAGATAAAGTCAGATAGCAGCATCAAGATCTCTTCTGCAGCATACTGTGGATGAAAGATTGAAATTGCATGTTTGCATATCAGTAAAGTGCATCTTGATGCTAACAGAAAAATAGTTGTCAATTTCAGTAAATTGTATTCAGTTTAAACAAAAAGTGCATGGTGTACTGAACTTTTTCTCTGAGCTGTTATAGAATAATAACTTTAAATATTAATCTACTGGACAAGCCCATTTAAATACTTTTCTCTCATTGAAGCTTTAACCAATATTTCTATCATCACAGTAATTTAATTCTGTCTATGATTAGTGTTTATTGTAAGAAATAAAAGTACCACTGTTCAATATTTATATAATTTGGAATGTAAATATTAAGATACCTATTAACAGTCACTGGAAAAGCACTAAATAATAGTAAAGTACACAAAGATGTAGCATATCATATACAGACAATGATATAGCATAGCATATACACAGAGTTATATGCTATACATGTCCCAACCTTCCATAAATATGAATTCTACAAATTGTCATCACAACCAAGCCCTAGACAACTTCCGCATGACTAATGTGTTACATACAGAGATCAAAGGATCAGGGACGGAAGTTCCTTAGAGTTGCTTCAAAAGACTGCTTGAACCACTAGACTGAAATCAAGTAATGATCATTATACGTTTGGTTTCCTCCCAAAACTCCTTAATCCCTGGCTGCACTGGGGTTCAACTCTGCCAGGAACAAGGGGTGCCTTTCTGCTCCCTCCCCAAAAAAACACCATAATGGTCACTCTTTCACAAAATGGATTTAACTTTCCCAGGATGAGGAGGGTGGTGGACAAGAAATTGCTCTAAGCAACGTGTGTGCAGAGGCAGAACCCTCCCTCCAGAAGCTGCCAAGCTGCCACCACTCTGCTTTTTCACCTCAGAAGTACCCCAATGCCAGGCAGTTTGAAAGAAGAGAGGTGCCTGGTACACAAGCTGTGCCTCATAGTCACATTTGGTCACTTCTGCTGGAATTTGATGAGCACGTACATTTTAGTCATTTTTTCCACTGACTATACAGAAATCCTTGCAGTTGAATTTGCATAAACTAGCTGACAGCTTCTTGGTAGCTGCCAAAGTGCCTAAAACTAGGGAAACTGGTTGTTTCTCTTTTTTCTTTCTTTTTTTTTTTTCTCATTTGCCTGTTCACTGTTCCAGATTTTCTTCAATATATCAGTGTCAGAAATGAAAACACATCAGATACTCAGGGTAGGATTAGATTTACAGATTAAACTGACTGAATATAGCTTTATATTCAAAAGAGTTAATAATTTCTTGGACTGCACTGATTGTATTAACCAGATCTCCATCAGCTATAATAAAAGCTTAGACTCTTAAGTCACACAGAGATAGCTACATGTCAACACTGCAGACATCTTATTCTGTAAACTGAATGACAATCTCTTCAAAAGAAAAGTAAAAGAGTAAAAGATAAGAGGAAAGTTTCTCAATATTCTGTCTTTCTATCAGCTTGCCACCTATATGCAGAAGCCTTATTTCAGACATCTCACCTAAATCATCTAATTTCCACAGAAGCAACAGAACAAACATGAACATTAACATCTTTGCACACACTAAACATGGCTAGAATAAAGGACAGAAGAGGTCTCCAAATATATCAATATAACTTTGTATCAATATAACTTTTGCCTCTACTTTTTTTTTTCTGAATCTTCTTGCTGTGTAAGTAATTCTAGTTACTTGTAGAAGAAATGTAAAGGTTTCAAATTTGGGGAGATATTTCAAAATAGTAAATAATAAATAAATACATAAAATAGTAAAGAAAAAAAAAACAAGAAAGAAAAAAAAAAACATTAATTTCACTTTGGTACACTTTATCGGATAAGGCATAAAACAAGAGCACAGAACCTGCCTGTCCTCAAACTACAGAAGAAACACAGCTGGTTAAAGTTAATATCAATTTCCTATTCTATAACTATGTCATAAGTTCTAGAATATTTCTTTAACCAACATAAATGTTAAATCTCTTAGAAAATGCAACTGGTATCAAAAATTAGGACCTATATCAAGTATACAAAGAAGAGACTAGGAAGATCACAACCCATGGGGAGTTTCATCTGGCAAGGGATGACAACAATAGCAAGAAGGGTTTTTTTAAATACATCAGTAACAAAAGGGAGAATGTAGGCTTGCTACTGAATGAGGTAGGGTCCCTACTGAATGAGGTAGGGATGTTACAGGGAAAGCAGAGATACGGAATGTTTTCATTGCCTCAGTTTTTACTGCCAAGACTAGTTCTCAGAAATTGCAGACCCTGAAGACCAGGGAGAAAATCTAGAGAAGATATTCCCCTGGTCAAGGAGAATCAGGTTAGAGATATTTGAAGCAAACTTGACACCCAAGTTCCATTAACCCTGGTGGGATGCACTCACAAGTGTTACAGGAGCTGGTGGACATAATGCTGGCCACTCTCAATCATCTTTGAAAGGGCATGGAGAATGGGAGAGGTGCCAAGGGACTGAAAGAAAGCAAATGCCATTCTAGTCTTCAAAAGGTCCAAGAAGGAGGACCTAGGAATCTACAGAGCAGTCAGCCTCACCTGGAAAGATGATGGAACAGCTAATCACGGATGCCATCTTTAAGCATGTGAAGAATAGGAAGGTGATCAGGAGTAGTCAGCATTAATTCACCAAGGGCAAAACATGGGTAACCTATTTGAAAGCTCTCTATCATCTCTATCTCTATCCCATTGATGAGGGATAAGAGTGGATGTTGCGTACTCTGTCTGCAGTAAGGCTTTGAATACTGTCTCCTGTAACATTTTCATAGGCAAGCTCAAGAAGTGTTGGTTAGACGAGCAGGAAGCGAGGTGGATTGAAAACTGTCTGAAAAGCAGAGCTCACAGGGTTGTGATCAGTGGCACAAAACCTAGTTGGAGGACTGTAGTCAGCCTTGCCCCCAGGGTTCAATTCTGGATAGAATAAATATATTAGTTTAAAGGAGCTCCTATTTCTCACAGCATTTCTCTAACCAGCCTTGTTTGCTGGATTACTTGCTATTTCTTAAATAAAGTTTCAATAAATAACATTTTTTCAAGTCTCAAATTGAAAACAATCTTTCAGATATCAGATATCAGATTCTTCTGAAATATATTTAAGTTGCAGGAAAAAAACAATGTAAATTACAACTCAAATCATGCATTTTCAGAGATGTTTAGAGAAACATCCATGAAATTTGTAAAGTTTTCAAGATTGTCTCTATTTTCTATCATTTCTTTTGATTTCCTTTCATAATATGAACTGTCTTCATATCAGCAATATAAAAATATTTTATAAATGTGCCACAAACACTTTATTAGGAAGCTACAAATATAGTAAGGTACTGAATATTCTGACAAGCCCTCAGGAATGTAATCTGGCTTTATAAATACATGTTTTCCCTTTGGCAAAGGGAAATTTCATGCCTATGAAATTAAAATAAATGAGATAATCATATGCCTATAATATATCACACTAAAATTGCAGATATCACACAGCACAACAAGTTCCTACTCTCAATGCAGCATACTAATAAACATACAAGGAGGTTCCCAAAAACTCAGCAGTAGTGCAGTCATGTGAACAGAAATATTGCAGCTCTTTATTGGTTTCAAACTGTGAAACACACTAACTTTCAATTTCATGATGTTATTCAACACAATTTGATCAGCTATTCTATGCCACTGTGCATAACAAGAACTACAGAAAGATATAAGCAAGCAATAAAACAAGAATTTGTTAAAGTCAACTGCCTTGCCCCATTACAGTGATGATAGGATGAGAAAAAGAGCCAGTTAAGTTAGAATCAGGATTGCCGGGCTCCGTTAAGAGAAAGTTTCACTCCGATTACGCCAATCAGAGTAAAATACAGGAAAAGAATTAAACAAGAGAGTACTTTGTTCAGTATTTTAAAAAATATATAGTTATAAAGAAAACAGACCTGGGAAACCATAGGCCAGATGCAAAAAAATAAAGAATCCAGTCCATTTCCCTATCATTTTAGAATTATAATCAATGCAATAATCAATCACATCTTCAGTGTTTTAAGGAGTTTCTTTAACAGCATCATTTTCTAGACATTGTTAAAATGTTAGACAAGTGTTTCTGAAAGTTTTCAGCTTCTTTCAATTCGTTGTCCAGGTACGTATGATGCTTAAGTAGATTATTTTAAGTTTCTGTAACAGAAGTCATACATCTCAATCAATAACATCCATTGATTACTATGTATCCATAAGCCATGCTGTATCTTTGTCTCAGCAGAATCCAATTTTCAGTAATGCATTATCAGCAAAAAAAAAAAAAAATCCCTAGATGTTACAAGGAAAATTATGAAAAATGTGCCTCTAAAAAAATTCAATATTTCTAAAACATATAGACAAACTGATAGAAGCTAAGTTTGCCAATGCTAATTTGACCTTCTGATTCTCTTAGGAATTTAATATTTGTTTCAGAGAAAAGAAAACATAGCCACTTGGGCAACTCAAAAGGGTCATATATTTATGTTATGACAGGCATTGATTATACTATTTTGATAAGTCAGCTAATGAATAGCAGTAAAAACTAGCTTGCAGTGGAAGTCTGCCAAGATTCTATTTAGAAAACCACATCCAGATATATATCAGAAACTCTTTACAAATTAATGAAAAGCAGAAAAAAATATTGGCAATATATTAATTATATTTGAAAATTAAATTTCCCAATTAAATGGAAACAAATGTAGTTTGCTTCACCGCATATTCTTATTTTAGTTTTAAAACTAATTCCCTATGTGAATGAGAAATGGGAGTTTTTTTTCCTTCAAGAATAAAAAAAAAAATGAATCTTGTATTCAGAGACTGAACTTCTACGACCTGCTACAATCTTGCAAATGTATCAAGCACATGCCATCTAAAAGAGAGGTGTACCTGTGCTCATGATACAAATTCTCCCAATAATATCATGCTGTCAAAAAATAAGTGTTTGACAGGAAACGGTAAATGCACAATTACATAATTACACTTATCCAAGGGAGAAAAAAAAAAAAAAAAGGAAAAAGAAAAGGCATTCACTGAGGTTAGAGACAAAGCCTCAAGTTGGGGTCAACAAANNAAAAAAAAAAAAAAAGGAAGATGAACAGGCATTCACCGAGGCTAGAGTCTAATCCTGAAGTTGGTGTCAACAAAAATTATTTCTCAGATTGGCTTCTGGAAACAAAAAGATTCTTTGCCCAATGCTTCATTTCATGCTTGGGAACCTTTTAAGTCTTTTCCATACAGACTTCACTACTTTACTACATATGTCTCAATATTACAAAAAACAAAATCTTGAATGAATGCGGTGTCTGAACAGATACACTATGCAGCAAATGGTTTTACTCATCGCTCTACAGACCAACATACTTTCTGAGACAGAATCAAAACATGAAAATCTGCCAACACATGCATTGCATACATCCAGATAAGCACTTACTAATTTAATAAGGGATTTGTTAGAGACTCCTATATAATCCTATATAACCATATGAAAATGTTACATGATTTGAAAGTATCTGACGGCTCATAAAGATATTAAGTAGTCAGTTATAAAACAGACAGCCACAGTATACATAAGTTATACATGAATTTAACTGTGAAATCCCACAGAAATAAAATCCTGATTTGGCACAGCTTTTTGTACTAATCTCAAACAAAGGCATAATCTTCTGCTTGTTCTTCTTTACCTTCATCCTTATGCATTAATATCTACTTACTTCTTTCTTTGTTCAGCCCTCTGCTTAATATGACCTTAGCTGCACACACAACTCTCTAGGAACATCTTCAAAGGCGACTTCCACCAGCCCTAGAAAATGTTGCTGCAGGCAGACACCAAGGCGGACTGTGCCCATCTAACTGCAGCACTTGCAGAACCAGTGTAAGCAGCTGAGCTAGATTACTAGCATCAAAAGGAGCTTCTAGTTTCCATGTCCATATTCTACCTGGCCATAAGTTACCTTTATTCCTCCTCTTATCATCCTCACAAGCTGGCCTGTTTGGTGACTATAGAATGTAGCAACAACACTGAATCTGCATGGAAAATATTCAGACTGGGACAGAGGAAGCTCTTTTTATTGTCAATAGCTAAAGCAGTCAAACTTGCAGCACTGGGGAAGAGTAAAAGCATCTGCTGGGAAATGCATTTTGCTACTTGCATTTAAAGGGTAGATGCTTTCTGGAGGCAGGATGTGCTGAACAGTTTCTTTTCAAAGTTAGCGTTGAGTAATCAGAGGCTCCTACACTAAGTACACAGGGAGAGTTTAGGGTACAACTGCTGTGAGAGCCACAATTCATTAGAATTTGGCAATAAGGCCAAGACATGGATATGGGATTTGCAAGGTCTCTGCAATGCCTCCAGTGACTTGACCACAAAAGAGTCAAGAGATGTCAACTTGCAGCAGAAGACACATCTACTGAGAACTGCACAAAGCTTCAAAGAGTCTACAGAGAATAGATGAATCCTGGGGAACAGTGCACATGAAAAAGCAGTACACAAAGGCTTGCAGGACTGGTCGCATCTTTGAAAACACTCAGTCTGTCTTCCAGTAAATACATATCTGAACTATTCTACAGAACATGTGAACTTCCATTATGGACATATACTCCAGCATGAAATTCTAGCAACAGTATCATCGACGTTTAGGCAACTTTTATAAGTAAGTAAAAAAAGCACTGAGAAAATTCAACCTAACTTCACACACTTTCCCCACTCTACAGTTCTCCTTAAACCTTCTTTAATAAAACATCTATCTGATACTATTAATTTCTCTCACCACAAGACTAAGCAAAATATTACCATGCTATTAGAGGGCTACATTTGTAATAGGTCCATGTCCTATAGGATATAGGTTTGTATGGATAACTCACTTGCATATAGTGTGGTTTAATTTCTAAAGATGTTAAAATGAACAGAAAAATATATATATCAACCTTATAAAATGTTGCAAAAATTAACTAATTCATGATAAAGCATCTTAAATTCTTCCAAGGAGAAAAGTTGCAGAAACATCTTATATCCCCTGTGAAACCATAATAATCTACACGGGGCAAATGTTGACAAAGGACAAGAGAGGATTACAGCCTTCATGTAAATCATTTTTATTTAGTATCTTGGCATTTTTATGGACCTTATCACTGCAAAGTCTGAGCAACTCACAAATACTAATTAACCGAGCCAGCTTGATTACTCTCCTGACTTACACAGGGGAAACTCTAAACACAGTCCAATCTACGTTCCCCTTTAACAACAAATGAATCCGAAGGAAGGAAGGACAAAGCACAGTAGGCAGTGTTGATACTGACTGACTTAATGCATTCTTCCAAGAGGGCTGTGCAACACTGAACCCTCTCTGCTAAGTTATCTGAACATACACCAGGACATCACAGATCCAAGTCAGGGAAAGGCAGTTGAGCTCCAGCCTAGCTAGGGATTGATCTCAGCCAGGTTTCTGTTTAAATTAGCACTGTCTATTTTCTTCTTCATCTAAGTCAGTAAACCTATTACAGTCTCAGGAAGAGCCCATTACAAGACTAATGAAGAGTCATAAAAGTCTGGGTTCATGAAATCTGCAAACTGTGTGGATAATGTGTATAAGCCAGAGCCAGGATTTGACCCCACAGGATTGAAAGTACGCAATCTACTCAAGTTAGTAATTATTTTCTCTATTTTATTCATTCTTCCCAAATGAGACAAAATACCTAACAATGAAATGCGAGCAGAATTCATGGGTCCCTCATTTCCAGCTCTTTCATGGGGCTACACACGGAATTCGTTGATGAACTTCCCAGTGGTGGGTCCATATGCACTTTAGCTGTGCACACAACCAATAAGGCTTCAACTTCTAAAGCAGATGGTTAATAAATAGGCAAGACACATTCCTTTAAACACAAGAATATTTCCTGAAATATTTATAATAAATAATCATATATTTAAAAAATAATAGTTATAAAACCCAACGAGTAAATATATATTTTGTAATAACAACACTGATCTGATTCTTCTTTTATGTGCTTCACTGAAACTGCAAAGTAACTGATGATGCAATCATTTTGTTTCATTAAGCTGCTGAAAAATACGTAAGTGAAAATCAGGTGGAATATATCAGTGTGCAGAGTCCTCATCCCTTTTGAGCTAGTCTTTGGTTTAAAAATTAGCAGAAAGGTTTAGGTAATGGAAAAAATCTGTCTATGGAGGGAGTAATATTACTCAGATCAAAATTTCATAGCACTTACTCAGCCAGGTAAAATGCATCTTCAACAAAAAAGGTCTTGGAGTATTTACCGAAAATATAATCTCTTGTCTTTTTTTTTAACTATTTATTGTTTCTTTACAACATTTAAGAGCATACATATCGTAAGTTCCTTTTTAAGTGTTTGCAGGATCAGGTCCTAACTGTTATCTTTCTCAATATAGATAATTAAAACAGTTTTAAAAAATAGTCACTGAAGGGATGAAATTACTCATATGTTTAAGTATTTTGGGGCATATGGTTAAATTTTGCTTAAGATCTTTTGAACAATACATAAAAATTAGAGATAAAAGTGAAGTGGTATCCTGTAGTGACTTAAAAATGCTGCTCACCAAACTGTGGGGTTGTTCCAATTAGCAGTAGGAAATAGTGTTGAAATATCAGATACACTCTTTTTCCTTTTAAACATAGAATATGTCTGGTTTCAGCTGACCCTCTGAACTCAGATTATTCCTTTGCTCTTTCTGTTCTCCTTATTCAGATACCCAAATCTTCACAAGGCAAAGATAATTAAACTCATTTGCCCATGGCTTGCCCATGGATTTCTCTTAACATAACATGTCTGTTTTTAGACTGGTATCTTTGATGACAGTAATATTGTTTCTATCAATCCACAGATGAATGCCAAACAATTATCTTCACATTAAATAATGTCAGGGAAAGATAGCTATCACAAGCTTTGAATTCAGTAAATAATAGGCCAAAAAAATAAAATACATGCTTATTGACTTTTTTCATTTTGTTTCCAGACGTATTTGCAATTATAATTTAAATCAAAGTTAAACACAAGCAGTCTCTAGATAACAGATATAACTCAACCAAGCTCAGAAGAAGGAAATGAGGGATGGATAGATGCCCTTCCAATGTGGGAACATCTGTGAAGTCATTTCCATATCAGAGGTCAAAGCAACTAAGTGCGCTGCACTGCATTTACTAAAGTTTGAAGAAGTAAAGGACCTCTTCTTCCTCCCCACAAGCCTATAGGCAAACACTGGTATTTCTTCATGAAACAAGAACACTAGCATGCTAGATTCTACTAAGCATTCTCACACCAAAATCCCTACTTCTGGGTAGCATAAACTGTCATTCCTCTTACAACAAAACTAAAAGTAGTATTTTTATTGAATCACATACTTTGGCTCTGTCTAGAACTGCATACAATCCTGAAATAAACCTCCAAACCGCAGTCCCCCAAAGGGGGGACTGTAATCCCCGGAGGTTACAGAGCTGTGGTACGGTCCAAATAAGCAGTTTCCGTCTAAGAGGCAAACTTCAAATTTCTCACTTCAAACTTCCCTAAATATAAGCTACTAACAGTATTAGCCAGTACAAGCTTAAAATCACTTTCTACTGATATAGCTGTGCTATCGTTCTTTACTGAAGACTAACATTTCAATCACAAGATCATGGAGTTATATTAGTCTCCTTTAAACTTACTGATCCAAAATAATTAATATCAGTTGATCAAATTAATACAGTGGTTTTCTTCATTGTAAAACTTCCTATCAAACTTCAAACAACTATCCAACAAACATGGTGAAGAAGTTGTTGACCATTCCACTAGATTATTCTGGCTATTTTGAACTGGAACCTGAACAGGACAGTCCTTATACCAAACTATAGTGTAGCAAGGTGACTTTTGTCCCTTCCTGTTGTCCCTTGAGATTGTTGTTTCCTGCAAATGCCACTTAAACAAAGGAATAGCCATCAATGATCATTTTCTTTTATAGGCAGAGGAATGTTCTAGCTCTTTCCAGCTGTTTTGTAATATTGTATGTTTTCAGCCCAATTCAAAAAATACTTCATTTCAAACTACAAAACTCTTTTTCCTAAACAAGCTATTAACATGAAAAAACTATGTCCTCAGCTTTCTTTAAAATCAAACAGGTGCAAATCTGGTTAGTTTATTCTGGTTAGTGAGCATTTTTGTTCTGTATTTTTTACTGGCAATCACTTTTCTTTTTGACCAGTTTAAAAACAATAAGGTTCACAGTTCTTAAATTGAATAACATTGGTAAAACATGAAGATAAAAACTTCTTTGATAATACTTCACTTCAATGCTTATAATCTTATTTCCACTTAATGAAAAGATAACTATGATTTCTCGGTTATACACTGAGGTTTACTGTGAGATCTGGTTTAAAAATATGTAGAGAAATTCTACCCTACCCTCTCTAATAGGTTGTGTTACGTACAATTAGCATTCAGATACCACACTAACTAATTAAATCTTGCTGATGGATAATATCAGTATCTTCTATATACCTCATGACATTGAATACCCTTCTTTGCAGTACCTGACAAGCAAAGGTAACTATAAGAAAGCTGACAAGTTTTACATTTCCAGGACAAGCATACAAGCGTGGATCCTGTTATACTTCATGTACATGCTCACAGCTGGCACACTGTCAAGGGGCACTGTAATACGAATTAAGGTCAGCACATGAATCACTGAGACAGTGTGTGCACAGCTGGACTCTCAGAAGAAGATTTAAGGGCTGGTGTCTTCCTACAACTATATTCACAGTTTAACCAAATCTACTAGTTCACACTTTCAAAAATAGCCATAAAAATAGCAAAAATAATGACAAAAAGTCTTTCTGTTCCTGAAAACAAAGGATCCATAGGTAGTATTCTCAAACAGTTCAGTTGCAGTTCTCTCTACAGAGGGGTTCTTGCCCAGGTAGTATGTTCTCCGATATATATGTATACTCCTGCATCCCTTCTGGGTAGCGTGAAGTAGCTGGGTTGCCAGTGATTTCAGCTTTTCCAGGCAACAGATCATTCTTTGTACGCTTTTCTTAGCAGTGGTGCAGGAAATAATTGAACAATAATATGGTAATTATAAGTGGAATTGGACCTAAATGACCAAAAAAAAAGGGAAGATAACAACACCTTAATGATTACAGAGGAACATCTATTTTCATACTGTTCTATTTTTGCATAATCATGCCATTTAATAAAGCTCCAAAAGAGATACTGTGAACTGCACATTTTAATTTATGCAGCATGTAATTCAGCTGTAGTTAAAGACAGTTTTACTTCTTAGAGGATTAAAGCACAGTATTATTCTAATGTCGTACCACAAAGACGTCAATTAAACAGCATATAGATAAGTTCAAAGCTGTTTGAATTTCAGGCCAAGAAAGCTTTCTAGCTATCCTTTTAATGTCTTTTGTAGACATTTATCAAGTTTCACAGGTTTGCTTGCTGAAACTGATAAATCATATTTACACACGAGGAAATTTTACCCAGCCTGTTGTGTATCCCTCTCCTGCAAGACGGGTTTGAGTCAGGGAAACAGAAGCCAGACTCGCGTCGGCTGAACTCAGAGCTGCTGCTGCCACTGCAGCAACGCAACTGAGTATTTCTATTCTAAGGATGAAAAAGTTGTAGCTCCTTTAGTTAGTAAATAATGAAAAAGTCATAGCATATGCAAACCACACTTGCAGGATTTTAACTCTCCCACAGTTTTATTTTTTTCCTTCAAAGGTTTCAACAGAAGAAACTCTCTGAAAGGCATAAAAATAACTCCAGCTTTGGCTGCAGCGTTCGTGAAACATGCTTTACAGAAAAAAACAATCAAAACCTAAAACAGAAAGCCTTAACCAGAAGTGACTATAAAGTAATGTATATGCTGATGCACTTACAGATGAAAGGAGAGCACACAACTCTGTCAAAATACTTTTTCAAAAACTCCCAACTGTAGTTTAGTTTGTAGTATTAAAAAATCCTATGAATTTATAGTCAGATTATAGGCAGCTAGGGTACACTCCCTTCTCATGTAAATCATGCTCTTCGATATAAATCAAGTTTATTGTTTGTACTGTGCTGTAAATATGTTAAGACTGTTCCACTTAAAAGTGTATTAACTATTTTCAAAAGAAGATAGGAAACATCACTTATAAAAGACACAACATGAAACTCTCTGGAGGGCAAAGCAGACATGTAAGGGGCCAGCAGGAGTTAACGTCCCCATCACTGTCTCTGACATACGGGACGGGGACACAATTCTGGATCAGCCCATGGAATAAAGGATGCACCACATAAGAAAAGTGTAGATGGAAAGTGGCTCACAGGAAAACACGTTATTTCTTTGCTTACTGCAAAGTCCTAAGTTCATAGCCCTAAATTCTGCAGGAAGGTTCAGGTTTAGACATCTCGAGATCTCAGGTCTTCACTTTATTCTGGCAGACTTCGAGGTGTGTTTGGTTCAAAGCTGAGCCAAGGTTCACCTAAAAGAATCATGACCTTCTGTTAACCTTGCACTGATGTCAGATCAGGAAAGTGGCTCTTATTGAAATGGAAACTAGACAGTTTCCCACCAGACAACTGAATAAAATATCTATTGCAAAACCAGCAAAACATTACTTTCTGCAGCCCATCTAAAAGAGAGTGCTACCTGAGATGTCCCTTCACATATGAAAGATGTGGGCAATGTAAAAGAATCCTCCCAAAGGAACAATATGTATTTGGAAAATCTATTTTCACACTGATAAGCACTGATATCCACCTTGATATCAATTGATATAACACTAGATACCAAAGAAAAAAGCCCCTGTTGCGCAATAGTCACAGATCAAATAACTACAGTAATTCTTATGTGGATAGTTCTCCTAAACCATCTAAGTGAAAACCAAGACAGTCTTTTGAATGGTTTTATAGCTACAAACAGGAAGGAGAAATCTGGAATACAGAATTTGAGGTGTCTGGTTCAAATATGAATTGCCATGTCTAAACCAACTCCTATATTTTTTTTTTCTATTCAGCCAAAAATACCCATCTAATTTAATTAGGAAAAAAAGTTCATGAAAGCCTGGAGTATTATTTTAAAAGATAAATAGTCTGAAAAAAAAATTAGCTGGCCATACAAATTGATATTACTTCTAATTAAGTCTTCAGATGCACAGCCACCAATTTTAATTTAGAAATCTAACCTCCAAATGCCAACTTAAATCTGTATCAGATCTTAAATCTCACTTTTTGGCCCTATGCTTTTATGTGCAAAATAAAATGTTATTGCAGGCATTGTTGCTGAATTCTCTTTAATGTAAACCTAAATTGGAAGCTCAAAGTAATTCCAAGACACAAATTTCAGAGACATTGTTAGTACAGAGATAGCTGCAAAACACAACGCAAGAAGAAACTGAATGCATTTTCGATGACTGGGCCAGTAGAAGTGGGATGACAACAATAAAGTGGAAAGCCAAGTAGGCCAGAACTAAAAATAATTGATACTGTAAATTGGTCATTCACTAGCTGGAAAGGACAGAAGAGGAAAATGGGTTAAAAAGATTAACTGATGACAGACTAACCAGACACTATCACTATTAAAAGGCTGGAAATGACAACTGCAATCCTAACAAGTGTGAACAGGGGAGTTATTTCTAAAAAGAGGGAGGCAAATATAAAAGTTAGTGCTCAACACCATTGTAAAACAGTGTTAAAATTCAGAGTATACTTAGAAGTATACTAAGTAAATACTGAAATGATTATGAGAACTGCAAGTATACAATATGAATTAAGCCTAAAAATAACCTTTTTTGTTTGATGGCAAAACAGAGGCTGAAGTGGAGGATGATCATATTCATAAATTCAGAAGGGATAAGCATTGGAAGGAGAGAAAGTGCAAAATAACAAACGGACACATGTAATGAACACATTCAGGCTGGGAAAGAAAAAAAAAGAAAAGAGAAAGAAAAAGAAAAAAAAAGAAAGAAAAAAGAAAAGATTTTCAGCAATGAGGTTTTGGAACAGTTTCTAATAGGAGCAGGAGTAAAAAAAAGAAAGAATGAAAAGAAAAAACAATACAAAATAAACTCAGTTAATAGAATATAGTGTGATTGACTATTATGAGGTATGATTGAACTTCAGATGTATAAACTGAAAAATATAATTAGATGAATAAAAGGTGGCAAGAGGAAAAGGCAAGAGAGGGTGAGGAGCAACAGAACAGCTGCAGAGCTGATCAAAAGATATATGGGGCCCATGGTGCTTAGGACTATGTAACTTTTCACTTAAAAGGAAGCATATAAATGCATAAAGGTTTTTAACCAGCATATGTTTTGGTATGCAAGTTCATAATTTACTATTATTAATAGACACCAAATATCTTTGACTAGCTGAGAAATGTAAGATTTTGCATCATCACTTATTTGATACAAAATTCCTTAAATCTAATGACAAATATTAATAAATGTTTAAGCAGAAAATACTAGCCCCTTACACGTCAGAATTATGAAATAGTTTTCTCCTTTATATTCACAATACATGTACAATTATCTAATATGACAGAACAGAAATTCATCTTTGTGTAACATATTGTATTGATCTTAACATCTGAACTAAAATAGCAAGTTTTTGACATGGATGAATAAGAAGGTATACCTTCTAAGAAGGGGCTAAGAATGCAATTTTTAAGTCAGCATATATGCCAATATATCCTTTAAACATTTTCATATAATTTTCATGATGCTGAGCACTAAGGGTACATAACTAAGAATGTTTTTCACACTCTACAGACTGTTCATGTGGTCACAACATTTCCAATTTTCATCCAAAAGTCACAGTACAGTCATCCTACACAAACGAGAACGAAAAGCACACTCTGTATGCAGAAAGAACACAGAAGCATCACCCAGCTCAGGACAACTGGGATTGTGATCCAATTGAAATGCCAAGCAAAGCTTTATTGGTCGTGGGGCGAGGGAAAGACAACTACTGTTTCACACGCAGATTGGTGGCATGTATCTGTATGCAGATACCTTCTTGCAGCATTTTAGAGGAGTACACACTGTTATAGCTAGATGGGTCAGAAAGGCACGCTGACGACTGATTTGCTAGCAATGCATCACAGTGCTATCAGATGTGATTTTGAAAGAGAAATTGTAATTGAAAACTACTTCTCATCAAAGGATGTTTCCATTTATCCAGCAACCTATCCTTTATACGCAGGAACACAAAGTACCCTTTGCATGACTGTGATTTATATTTACATATATAATCCATAGATGGCAATACAATCTACTCTATCATTCACAAATACAGTCAAGAATTGCTCTATTTCCTTCTGCGGATGCAAGTCATACTGTTGTAACACCATTATAAGCATGATATTTAGAGGAAAAGGCAGGTTAACCACGCACTGTTTGCTCCTGGGTTCTACATTCTATTGGGTTCTAATGGACATGGAATGTAGAATCCATTCTAATTTGGATTCTACAAATGATTTTAAAATCATTGTGTTTAACTATATCTTTTCACTGCTACCAAGCCTCTCCTGTTGGATACTACAGTGATATCTGAACTGTGTCCAGGTAAAACAGTCCATTTCTGTAGATCGACTCTGGTATCCCAGATTAGATGTTACGAAGTTACTCAATCACTGCAGAAGTAGGTGGAAGAAAGAGATGGAAAGGAGATGGAAGCAGTATCACTTGAGATGTACTCCAAAATACTCTACAGACTCACAGCCATTGAAGACAACTTGAGACCTTTTCAAAACTTTCAGGTACCACTAAAATGCAACAGACTACTTTACATCAGACACAGCTTTAAAAAAGAGCATCTAATTGACACTCCAGTGATGATTAATTATAGTTCAACTTTGCATTATCACCTTTCCTCTTTTGGATTTCTTTTTATTTGTGACATTTAAAGTAAGACTTTAAAGACTAGCTATTTCAATCTGCATGACTTTCAAAAACATTCAACATACTTCGACTACAGGAAGAATCCTGCGCCCTAAACCAAACAATAGTATAAAAAAGAGTTTTAAACCTGGCTTTTTATTACCAGTTTTGTCTCTATGGTCAGAGATTTGCCAGTGCTCTCCTTTAGAGCTCTCCTGTAAGAAACTGTACTGCAGAATAGACGGCACACTTCTTTGAATGTCTTCTCTAACTTATATGAGAAAGATCTGGATGTCTTTCAGGATGCCTTAAAAAAAAAAAGAAAATCAATAAGCATTCTCCTTTACACATTTTCCTTTGAATGGGAAGTAAAGGCAACACAACAAGAGACCGCAGTCTCTGTCTGCTGAATGCAGCGTTAGAAACTGTGTCCCCAAGACACCGAGCAAGTCTTGGCCCATCCTAGCAGGTGATCAAGAACTCCATGAATGCTGCTGCTGCTGAACAGCAAGGGGCATGGACACATCATCTGGAAACTCTAATATTGTAAAAGAACGATCCTTGGCAGTATGTTGATCTATGACATTTTGGAGCAACAAACAGGAGCACAGGGCGCAGTACCATAAGGACAGCAGAGGACACAAAGATACAAACACAAATCATCATCAAAGGAGCACAGCTGGGTAGAACCAACATAACAAAGAGAATGAAGAACACGTCTCTCATACACTATCAGAAGTGCAAACACAGGGGTGTCAAAAAGAAGACATAAAAGATGACTGCAGTCCCCTCAGGAACAGGAGCAAAGGAAGGACTGGAAGGGAGCAGAGCAGCCCCCAGAGCACTTTGGGCCTCCTATGGACACAGTTCCTTCTCTGTGAGCCTTAGGGGTCCAGCAGCTCCTCCTCCTCCTCTGTACTATGGACAAGAAACCGCTGCTTTTTGATTTGCGTTCAACAAATTCTGCTACTGCCAGCCAGAAATCATACACAAAGTACTATATGTTAAGATTCAATTGGGTTAAGTATGTTAGCATTTTAAAGAGCTCTTGCCATGCTTGTGCTTTCTGCTCCAGCCTTCTGACATGCCAGTGATTGATATCGCAGCATCCAGTCAGAGGAAATGCAGACATAGTAGATGAGAGCAGCATGAAAATCCAGGGAAGCTGTAGCATCTCCATCATCAGAAATCCTAAAGCGCAATAACAGTCAATGCCTTTCTTGCTGTGGGCTCTGGGCCTGTTTTTTTTATGACTCCACAGAAAACAACTTATTCAAATAAGTTATTCAAATAAAAATACTAGTCATTCAAATAAAAATACTAGTAATTTGTAATAAAAAAAGGAATTTTGCAATAGACCTGAAGCTGACAAAGGATGTTTTGCATCTTAGTGGTGTCTAGCAGAAAGTAGTTTCTCTTATTACACTTAAAATATTCAAAGATAAGATCTATTTTTAAATCTAGTATGCCTGTATGAAAGAATAGTTCAAGCTGTAAGACTCAGCTATCACAGATCAGCAAAAGTCTTGATCCTCAAAAGTGAAATGGTTTAGAAGTACCATGAGTCAAAAGCCACTGGCCGGTAACACAATGATATCTAGAAACCGGGGAACAACATATATTATATGGGAACAACATATATTATTATTTTTACATATTTCTTAACTAGGTAGAGCAGCAGTTATTTCTTAACTAGGTAAGAGCAGCAAAGAAAGAAAAAAAAAAAAAGAGCTCTTTGCTGAGATTTCAGATATCTAGTAAATTAACTAGTTAAACAACTGACCCTGCAAATTGCTCCATAAATGTAATTTGCTCAGTTTGCTTGCACATGGAATTAGAAAGCCAACAGCAAAGCAGTTTCTGGCAAACAGACTACAGTTTCCTATTCTTATAGTGAACAGTATTAAAACTGAACTTGTAAAACAGCAACAGGAATCTTACTTAACCGTATCATTGGTCTGCTTAGCTCTGTTTTATTTACCTCTGAACTTTCAGGGATAAAATAATATTGGTAAGTTTGTTCTAGAAATAAGCATTAGCAAATTTTTATGCTACAAAGCATCTTCATATTTTACTTATCTTTTAGTTTAAAAAAAAAATCTTGGGAAGAGCACAATTAGAAATCTGACTGGAAAAAGTTTGGTTTGCATAATTTACCAGTGCATAACTTAACAGTGCATTCACTGCACAACTGTAAACAATTTGACTCCAAACTTAACAAGCTGTCAGAAATACGCTCTTACTCACCACACTCATCATCCAAGTAAGAGTTTCCTAAATCTAATATATGACAGAAATATTTTACAACTTATTGTTACTATTGCAAGTTTTTGGTTTTCAAAATATAAACTTATACCACATTATATATTCTTTACTTCCACTACATTTGTACATAGTCTTTTCTCTGATGTGGACTGGGGTCTTTTTACTTTATATGGCTACAGCTCCTATTCAAAGCCAAAGCTACAGTAAGAGGTCATAATTAAATCACAGTTATCAAACATACTTCTGCCTAACCGTGACCATTAAAATAAAATCAAACCTCAGAAGCAGTCAGATAAATAAGTATTTCTATTGGCAAGGTCTTGCCTGTTTCATTTTTGTAATTATAAATTATTAGAAAATTAAAGCATGGTGCAAACAGCAGTCATTTTATTGCTGTTGTTTCTGTTAATTCTGCTGAGATTTTAACTAAGCTTTTTATCTCTCTCTGAAAAGAAGAATAATCTGGAGAAGAAAATGTAATTGCTCTGTATTTTTAGCACCAAAATTATGTTTTGACATGTCAGTTTACTACTGGACAGCTTTACTGAATTAAAGAAACTGGCTTCCTAAAGATGCACAGGTGTCTGCAATTCCTGTTACAGTGAGCAGGAATTATATGAACCTACAGACAGAATTGACATCTTTAAAAATCATGTCAGAAAGTAAGAGCATTAGAATGAATCTGAGAGGTAAGCTACTCCTTTTGATTTTCATCATGTCTGCTGAAAAAGGGAGGTTTGCAAATCTCATCCACTTGTGAACCAAAAGTCATTTTTCAAGTTACTCATTAAAATACTTGTAACAAATAGACTTTGCATTCATTTTACACCATAATACAAATGATTAAATATACATAATTCCTGTCAACTACAATTAATATTGAGAATTATTATCAATCAAATATGTTGTAGCTGTCACCAAGACAGAGCTCACAAAGTTGCAAAAGAAAACTTAAGGGCAACACAACAAGCTACATATGAAAACATACAGGCTTAGCTATATAGACACTTGGGTGTCCCCAAGTGTCATCTGTACTGTTCTCCTAAGTGACCAGTTGCCTGGTAGTTTGCAACCAATTCTCTGTGATCTAGTGAAAAAAATCTTCATCCAGCAATGAAAAGAGAATTACAAAAAGGGCACAAATTCCAATTAGCGCGTCCTTGTTCATATTAATGTTCTGTCTATGAGTACTCGAAAAGTACTAGAAACAAAAATTTCAATTTGTGACACAAATTAGTGTGTCTAACACTTTTAAAGACCAACACTAGTAATTTGTTAGATAATATTGTGACCCTAATGCCCAATGGACTGAATTACATGGTCAATCATATTCTAGCCTAAAAATCAGACTGGGGGATTTTTACATGGGATAAGGGAATATTCAAAACTGTACAAGCATACAGACAAAATGAGTAATTCATTTGTTCCTGAGAAAGCTTAAAAACTTGGGAAGGAAAGCATGGTCTTTGGAATCATAAGAGACCCCTCACCCTTCTTTGTCCATGTTCCCACATATGTTTGCAGGCTGAAGTTGCATCCATTTTTGTGAGTGTGTGAGACAAGGAGGTATGAGGACAGGGACACTGAAGGAATCAGGCAACTCTAGCTAGACAGAGAGAAGCATCAAGCGTGTGAAGGGGCAAGGAGAAATGATAGCTCCTAACTTCTACCATTTTAACTATTTGCTCGTGTATAATTTAACAGCCTTTTCTTTTTGCATTCCTCCTGTGAACTGCAAACTTTTTTAGAGTTGCAAAGTGACTGTAATTTGGGGGCTGTAGCTCCACGTAGGGCTTCAGTGTGAGACAGAAGAGGTCACCACTAATAATTCACTGCACACAAGTGTGCAATTACACAATAGCCATACCTAGTTTTTAGCATCTGTGGAGAAAATAATCTCATTTACCAGCAGCAAGAGAATGTCACCAAGAACTGAAGTGCCTCAATATGGCACAAAGAACTGGAATATTAAGCAGAGTCTGAGGAAGTGAGGTGTATCTTTTAATCTCTTGTTAATCTGTCAAGGTATATCTTTTAATATGATACCTTTGAAGCTGAAAACAGCTTCCATAACAGTTTATTTCGATTACAAGTTATTTATATTCCACATATTTCACAGATAGGAAAGTCAACAAGCCAAAGCCCAGTAGAACCTCATGCTACCTAACACAGAAGAGAAGGTGGCTTCAGTACAAACAGTAAGAAACTCACCATCAACTTAAATGGAAATGAGATTTCATTCCTAATGTCAAATATTTTACTTTATTTTCTCTACATGTATTACTTCCTTCTTTTTCCTGCTTTAGAGATTATTTCCTGAAAGCTCTTACCAGAGACTGAAAGAGCCATGTATGGCTTGCAGAATGCTTTGGGGCTCAAGAAAAGGAAAAAATGATGATAATTTATGTATTAATTCTACAATACAACATTTCTAAATAATTAGCACTGCAAGTGATATATATATAGCACATCAAATGGGTACTTTCTAGTTATGAATTAACCAGTAATAATGATAAGCCTGTTGGGTCTTGGCATGGCCAGTCATTGGACATGGTCAAGAAAACACTCAAACCATATGTTTTATTACACGATCTCTAGTTGCAGGCAATGGGAGGTTTGAATTTTTAAGCGCATTTGAATATCATGTCTCTTGTTACTTAAATAATTGAAAAAAATATACTTTTATTTTGGTTATAGCCTTGGTGAAGAGGCACAACGTGCTATAAAAGATTAAAAATCTATGAAGTCTTACTAAAATTTAAGTCTAAATAATGGAAAGTTGAAGGAAAAAAAAAAAGAAAAAAGATTTGACTCAGAAGATTTGTCAGCATCCATTATAATTCTATAAAATAAGTTAAGGCAGCATCTGGTAGAATCTATAATGTTTTATAGTCACGCATGCAAAAATGCTTACAGCAGTTACAAGATCTTGCAATAAATGAAGCTGAAAAGTCTTTATTTCGTCTACCAGCACATATTTAGAAAAACAAAAGCAAACACCAGAATGGACGAAGCACTTTTTTTTTTTATTTTTTATGACTAAATAATACTTTAAAAGTGTTAACAGATAATGGAAACTGTCAATGCACACAAAAAAGAAAGCGTCTCACAATCATTTCAGTTCAATCTCAATTACTTCATAGCCATAAGCAAGGTGATACTCAAGCACTGACCATATCAAACAACTGTTTCATTCTCTTGAGGCTAAAGACTGTTCCCATATCCACTGCGCACACCTCCAAAACACGCACCGCTATGAGTAATGCAGCAGCAGTGTTCTTTTTTTTCCCTCAAAGACATAAATTTGTATTGAAGGAATTATGTAGAGAAGCATGTAATTTAATATAATAAGAGCTGTAACAATGTACAAAAGATACTATACACCGTCATTGTCATGACTAATTAGCACCCACCTCAGAACCACACAAAATGTGGGTGCATTTTGGCAAACTAATATGAACTAATATGAAAAAAAAAAACCCACTAACTTAAGACACAGTAACTTCTCAAAGCTCTTCTACCTCTTCTTTAAAAGAAGAATGTTACTACTGCTCACAGCTGCAGTAACCAGCATCCAGCAGTTCTGCACCTCCAAGCAGAACAGCTTTGCAGTGTGTAACCCTTTAAGTAGCATGAACGAATTCCAGCCAATTCCAGGATTGCTTCAAGAACCATTTGTGGAGCTCCAACAACAGAGTATATCTAGGTTTGGCAACCTCTGTAAAATACCAGTGACTACTATTTTCCTGCACATGCTCCATCAGCACAATTTGCTCATTATTCTTTTGGAATGACTTTTGGAAACCCCCACAGACATTATAAAAACTGGGTGTTTTGTCACCAAGGAGCAACCACTACAGACCGCACTGAGCGCAAAACTCTCAATCACCAACAGGACCAAATGGGCACTGGCTGATGGACCCTCCAAGAAGCCTCTGGCTGCTCTCCTAGCTGCAAGGCTGCCCTCTCAGAGCAGCCTAATGCCATGTGGGCATGGACCACAGGTGCTGGAATTAACAATAACAGAACAGCAAAGTTCAACAATCCTCAAGATAAATCCTCACCCCAGAAGTGAATGACACCAGAGATATCAGCAAGCAAATGACAGTAATTGCCTAATTTCACTACTCTCTGTATATGAAGAAAAGTAGACAGAGGCAGACCCTACTTCAAGATGCCCTTAAGCCCTAGATATATAAATGACACTTAGAGTGACCTTTAGATATCATATTTTATATCAAAACAGTGTAGCATAAATTATGAGATCTTTCTTTTCGATTACATCTGCAATGCCAGAAAGGAAAATGTTTTAGACTTGATTTAGCTAATAAAAAAGCTTAAACCACTGTTTTTTTTTCTTGAAGTTTTATATACTGCTTTGTCCACTGAACCTCTTCAGATCCCAGTGTGTCTTATTATGAGCTTATGCACATCAGCACTCAACAGGAAACTGCCCAAGTCAGATGTTTAAATAACTTTCATTTTTCTAAATACATTTCAGGTAGACCAACATTTTGGAGAAATATAAAGCATAAGGCTTCAAGGGGCTTCAAGAGGTCACCCAGTCTGCCTCTCTGCTTCAACTTGTCCTATGTTGTCCTATAACATATATTTTGGAACCTGAAGGCAGAATCATTTCACTGTTTCCCAAGGTAATCTCTTCCAGTGCTTAGCTATCCTTACCACTGGTAAGTTTTCCTCATAAAGTCCCCCGACTACACTTTTTTTCCTAATGTCTAACCTAAGGCTTCCTCAGATTAATTTATCATCTAATTTAGCACTGTTTAGCACGGTTTGCCTTTATGCAAGTTACACATAAAAGTTCTGCAACACTTTTGAGGCAGTGCTTTCCCCACTGAAAAGTTTTAGCCTGTTAGTAGTCCCTTCTCTAAACTAAATAACCCCAGCCTCTTCAGTTTTCTTTTCTAGGTCATATCTTCTACAGTTTTCAGTTATTCCCTTTGCTCTCCTGTGAATCCACTTCAATTGGCCTACATCTTTCCTCAGTTGTGTTACCGCAATTAAATATCTAGAAATTGGAATACTACATGGCTTTGTGGCACCTCAGAGAGAAACTGAGGTCCACAATATGCTGGTCTATTATCACTACAATATTTCATCTGACAGATGAACATAATCTTTTTACTTTTCTCCATTCAGCCAAAATAATAAATCACCCACAAGAAAACACACATTACTACCTCTAGAAAACATTTCAACATATATTGATCCATTATATTATTTCTTCTAGTTACTTATATGTTAATTTGTTGTTTGGATATATTTCAAACACGTTACTCACTGCTTTTCACAAGTCTAACAATAATTAATAGGAAGATCTATTGTTCCGACAAGCATTTACTTGTGAGCTGATGTACTGCCAAATGTAAAATAAAATGAATGAGTAGATTCATTATACTGTGTTGGATTTTCATGTATATTTATGTAAATAAAGAGATTTTGCTATTAAACGGCTATCAATATAAGTTACAAGTGGTGAGAACATATAATTGCTGAGCAAAAGAGATATTCAGCAAAATCCACATACTAAGTGTGATAGATCCCTGGCTTGGACTTGAATGAGAATACACTAGAGCTGGTCAGTGATACTCAATGAGCTTCGTCTGGAACATCTAAATACTACCAAAAAACAATCATTATCATTAGTAAAAAGTCTTGCATTATCCTTTTCATCACATGAGTATATGAAAGTTTTTAATATATCTCCAAAAGAGGGGAAATTTACCTTATTTTATATGTGAATTAATTCTAAAGACATGAAGGAGTTGCCAATTCTACACTGGCTTCTGCACTGAAAAGGATAAAAGCCTTTAAATCCTTTTTTTTCCCTTTTTTTCCCGTGGCCTGCTTTAGATTCGGTTTAAAAGATCTCCTTGTATATGTGCCATGGTTTTACTCCACCTTTATTTTTGATACAGTAACGATCAAAAATATATGCCAAGAGAATAGAAGGCCTACTTCAAAACAACAAAAATAAATATTGTCCACTAATACCCAATAAGCAAGCACTTTTGTTCAATGTGAATCATACCAGCCTGTAAGAATAGGTACCATGTCGCTAAATACTGCAAAAGGTCAATAATTCCTCATTTGTGGGGGGCATAAAAACAGGCAGTCATAAAAAGGCTACCAAAAATCTGTTACTAATTCCTTTTGGCATCAAACTCAGTGAGAAAAAGTAGGGTTTTCTGTTCCATCTATGCTTTCCTTCTCTACAAAGAACATGCACATCTTCCATTTTCATTACTCAAAAGCGAAGACCGATCGAAAGCTGCCTTCCATGGGGAGAAAATATGATACACTCTGACCTTGGCACATGTTGGCACAGCAAATGCTAGATAAGGAACCCCCAAATCAGCCCCCAAAAAGAAGATGATTTTTGCCTGCATAACTTCTTTAATCACTATGCCACTCTAATCTTACCTTACCTCTAAGCTAGTCTTTAAAAAAATAAAAACCCTGAAAATACCCTTTTTTCCCCACACTCCAAATACAGTTCTGCACAATTTTCAAAGGAGGACTTCTGTTCTTTTTCATTCTTGCTGTGGCTCCTAATTGTCAAATAGCAACTGACCTGAGTCTTCGTAAATGTACTTGATTTGCCAAATAACTATGCAAAATTGCTAAGACAAAAATAACACATTTCTTTCCTCATTCTTTTTTTTCTTTTTAATTTATCAAATCTGCTGTCTGGCTAGGAAGAGAAACATTCTGTGTCTGCACACAATGTCCCTCTCTAGTATGATATGCTGCTGTGATAATCTGATTCATATTTGCCTCTCCACAAACCAGTAAACAATGTATAAAACAAACTAGAGAGAATAACTATATTACAGTATGTCAGAAGAGACAAAACTTAAAAAATCTGAAGCTGGGACACACTGTCCTCAACTTAGTTCTACTATATATAGGTAACATATGCAGCACATCTGCTAGGCAAAGTATCTTACTGTTTTGAGACACAGTTTAAGCTCAAAAAGCAAACTGAAATAAAGAATGCTATCATAAACCCAAACTCTCTTCTCTCTTTCTCCCTCTAGATTCTTAGGAACAATCCTCTTTCTTTCTTCAATAGTTTTAAGTCATTTCTATGTTTAAAAGATGGAAGGCTGGCAATATTATCGATCATCATGAATCACATTTAAATTCTTTCCAGCAAAATTTTGAGGGCCAAAATCTCACAAAATTTTGAAGAGAAATAATTTCCTCAACATGTTTTACGTATTACTAAACAACAGTTTTATCAACTGCATGAAGCTATGAGGATATACAAACATTATTATATGTTTTCGGAAAGTTATAAGAAAAAAAAAAAAAAGAAAGATCTTAGGTATATTGTCCATAGATATTTTCAGATGTTGGCTTAGTTGTAGTAGGGTTGCTTGGCGTTATATGAACTCTAAACTCTATAATGCTGCCTTAATAGTTTAAGATGTAAAATGTATACCTTAGGAATAGAAATAAAACATTTGCCATACTTACAGCACAAATTAAAATACTTATTTCTGCAGAAAGTGTTAAAATAAAGATACTGATCTCAAGTACAAGCCTAAATCAAGTTATTATGAGGATTAAATGCATTCTTTTCAAGTGTTGCGGTCTTTTTCTAGCATGACACTAAGTTCTCAAAATGTGTTTGACAGAAAATTGCCAACAGGAGTGTAACTTTTGCCCAAGATAAATATATATATATATATAAAATTATGAAATTAGATGTGTTAAAATTATGGAATTAGATGTGCTAAAAGAGACACTCTATTTGTATAAACAAGCATATACTAAATCTGTCCAAGTCATACTAAAATCCTGGTTTATAATCATAACACAACACCAGAATTCTCTTGTCTCTAATTATTGTGGGATATAAATGGAAAATCATCCTTTTTTACACAGCTTACTAGAGAGCATCTTGCCGGTAGACTGAGAATGTAGTTTTGCGAACTGAATGTTCCAATCCTCTGAACTTTAAGTAAGATGCATGAGACTGAATCCGTCCTTCTGTGTAGCCTCAGCACTTGAAAGTCATAAACCATTCAAAATATCGAATCACCCCTAGTAGGTTAGACATTCCAGCCTCTGAACTAGCATTCATAAAATAGACAAGTTTTGTTTTAACGTACATTAAAATCTGTCACACATCCTGGCTGGATATATAACCCTTCCAAACTCATTCCTTAACTCAACTACTTTATGTGGGATTCAAAGACACATTTTGAATATGTGTCCTTAACCCGTCATCTCTCTGAGTGGTTAAAATGTTGTACTGAGGCAAACGACATTTGTTTGGGGCAAACGAGTTCCCCCAGTAAGATGTATAGCATCACTAACTTGGAAAATTTTACAGTTCTTCTCTTAGCAAAAATATGCTACCCAATCCTAAAGAGGCTCTATATCATTTAAAGTCAGATGTAGGTAATGAATATAATCTCTTACTTTAACTCCTTGTAGTTCCTTGCAAAAAGTTTTAAATCGTTCAAATTTTGACACCTCTTCATAGTGACTGCAAGTGACTACAGCACGTTAAACAGCTTTGCAGGGAGATCAGACAGGCATGGGACTGCAATTATGTATCACAATACCCTTTTCTCGGTTCACAGCTCTATTCATCTTTTAGAAACTCTGAAGGACAGATTGGACATAGGGGAACGGATTGGCCACAGGACGACCTGTATTTCCACACAAAAGCCTAAGTGTGGAAAAATGGCCCCCTGTGTCACCCATTCTTTGCTGCCTGAAAAAAACATATTCATGAAAATAGACATATAAACAGCTCTTTCCCACTCATCTCAAAAAGGGAATTCACTGCTCCTCACATGGTTTGAACTTCAGCACTGTAACACTGTATAAACTGCCTTAGTTTCGAGATGTATATAAAATGTTTTAAGAACAGGTCTACTTGGAAAAAATGTAAGAAGTCCAGCATAGGAACTAAAATGAGCAATTAATGGTATAAAAACTCTATATCTGACAGTTGCAGCACTTGGTTCCAATAATAAATTTTAAATGGATAATATATAACTTCTACACTATATCACCATGCGAAACAACTGAAATTGTATTTTAAAAAACTTATGTTAGTAAGTGGTAAGAGTTTAACATAATAGATAACATCACTGATTCCAAGTGAGTAAAAGGCATATACAGAAAAAGATATGTGCTATTTATATCATTTTGAGATGTTGTGAAAAGTGAACATTATGCCAGTTTTCTATTAACACCTGCCTTTGAAAAAATGATCAGCAAATAGTACAAAACATGCAAAAATGGAAAGAGTATCTATTAATAAATTAACATAGATCTTTAATTAATGTAGTATGCAATTTTTCTTAAATCAGTTGTCTTACACACAAAAGAGATGCTTGGTGTATGAATTTGTACTGCCAAGTTGTCTCAGGAGATATGTAGTATCAAATAAAGTGATCAGACTAGGTGACCTGCTGTTTTACTTGTTTGTTGCTTGAGTCTACAGGAAATTACCTGTTGTATTTAAAAAAAAAGAAATCTAAGCATTTAACTTAGAAATTTGACCATACATCTGAGTTACAAATGGTGAGTCCACGTTGTCCATTTGGTTCCAACTACAGATTAATTTTTTGTCAGGAAACCATAAGTTTAAAATGTTAAATGCAATAAGAAATACCATTGTTAACTTTTCATAACATTTTAATGTAAATGTAAATCTGAAAAAAAAAAACTTCTGAAAGTAAGGTTGCAGCCATCTCACATACACTTTTTTCCTTTATATATATTTATTCAGCAAACTAGTAAGGGAGACATAAAATTCAATTATTTGTTAATCCTTTCCTCATACTTATTCCTCTTGTTTTCTTACAAGGGATTTAAATATTAAGTTTTTAAAGAAAATTTAAATCTTGACTTTGCAAATTTTTTAAAATATATAGGTAGGTACTTAAATCTCCTATATATTTTTCTGTCTTTCACATGCTTAAATTTTAATATATTACACCTAAAAATCAATTTTTATTAGATATTAAAAAGTTTCATAAAGGAAAAACTCAGTTAAACCATATGGAGCTTCAATCAATTCCACTAAACTGTTCAGTGTTATCCCTGAAACTGCATCGAGGAAGACAAACACTGCTGAAGAAATTATACAAAAGGGTTCAAAACACTATTGTGAAGATTAACACCCATCAAGGAAAGGCTGACAACTCAGCCAATACATGCAATCTGTATTTACAGTAAGTATATAGTTCCCAGGGTTAAACAAAGCAGAAACATTTTGTTCACAAAAATAAACAGACTGATGCAATTAAGTTATCCAGCAGCTCAGGAGCACATCAGTTTACTCTATGCAGTCCACAGTAAGAGTGGACAGATTTTAAATGCTGCAGGAAAAGCACTGTGAATTTTGTGAAAGCACTTAGTGTGTGGCCACAGTTTCTGCTTTTATATATAAATTTCCCAGCTTTCTACTCCTACAGTGTGAGAAGAAATATTTGAAGTGAAACAAAATGCTTCCTCCTGCTTAGATTATTTACGGTAATGAAGGGTTCACAAATCAAACCATGGAAAAGAGCAAAAAATATGAAACCTAATGGTAAATACTGACAAAAGCAGCCTGAAAGGACTGGCAATGTTTCTTTCCTCAAAATCTCCTTAAAAAGAGTCATCTCATTAGAGATATGTAAGTATGTTAGTAGGAGCATTTTAAAGCATGTTAAAGAAGTGAATATGTGGGAGGCATTACACACAGAGAGCAATTAAAGCATGGGTTATTTCTTAAAGAAGAAATCTCTGGCATACTGCTCAGCGTGGATATCTGGGCAACTCTTCTTAATTAACCGGATGAAGCAAATCAGGTTTTGCTCATTTTGCAGAAAGATCTTTGAAAATGTGCGGCTTGTGGGGCTTTGCACTGACACTAAATCGAACACTAGCAGCGACCCTTCCGTGGCTGCAAAGTTGTCACTTTGCCCAGTCTTGAGTGAAACTTTGTCCCAACCACACTGAAGTTCCCCCACCACCACTACCATGTTTTGCACAGCCAGAATTCAAAACTGTGCCGTGTTCAATGTTCAGGCAGTTATCAGCTGAACTACACCGCAGTGTTGAAAAAAAAGAACTCATGGGTTCACCGGAAAAAAAAAAAAAAAACCCTCATATATAACAGTGTTGTTTTTGTTAGCACTGCTTCAAGAGCAGTGTTCTCTTGAATGCTGCACACAACCAAAATATATGTACATCTTCTGGGATTCACACTTGTATCTTGGTTTGCTTTACAAAAAGGCAGAATTGCTATATCAGCAGAAGACAGGAAAAAAAAAGTGAATTTCCTGAGGAAGGAAAGCAAAAAGATAAACAAAATAGGAGGGTTACTCCCCAAGAAAATTCATCTAACCACAGAACTAAATGCATCTTTTTTTTTTCTGCCCAACTCTAGCAGCAAAAAGAAGGGGGAACAACCACCATAACCTAAATGATTTTCTCCAATAAACTGGAATCCAAATTTTCCCACCGCAAGGTGGAAAAAAGCTGGAGCCCTGAAACCAGGCAAAGGCCTCTTCCAGTTTCGGGGCAGCAAGGAAAGCTGCTGAATGCCCAGGATTTGCTCTGCCCTGCCCTTTCCATAGAACTTTAGTGCCATCTATTGAAAACGCACCGAGAGAGGAACAGGGAGACGATGCCTATTGATTTGGTATAAAAATAAGACGTTTACTTGTTAGGATTTTTTGCTTTATTAATACTCCCATGACGACTACTGCTCTTTGGTCATCTGATAGCAACAAATATTTTCTACACACTATCCCTGCCCCATAAGGGAAAGGAAACATCGATCCTAAAACACAGGATGCAAACATTATACAAATATATAGATACATATATATACGCACACGTTTAGCAAGAATACAAGTGTAAAGCTACCTATTTGCTAAAGGAACAAAAATGAGAAAGCTTTAAAAGGCAAGGGAAAAAAAATAACAGTGTGGAATCACTGCTGTAAATAGAACATACTGGAAACAGTAAAAATAATTAGACACCTCGCACAGAGCTCGGCATTAAAGAAGAGGGTACGCAGACATGCAGATATAATTACCTTCTTTAAGAAACTGTGAGTGGATGACAAATATAAGAAAACAGCAGATCGCTGCTCCTGCTAGTGCCCATAGCGCTTTCAAGAGCTGCATCTCGGTCTGAAACTCAGTAAATGCCCACAAAGTCACACAATGAATTTCCAGGGCGATGCATCAACGCGTCCCTCGGTGCGCGCGGCGCGCGGGGCCGGGCGGGCAGCGCGGGCTGCGGAGGAGGGGCCGCGGCTTCACACCCCGCGCACAGGCGGCGGCG
>VWPW01015940.1:228113-345963 GCA_013389825.1 Crypturellus undulatus | reverse complement strand
GCAGCGGCGCGCGGAGCCCCGCGTTCAGACGCCGCGGGCCGCGCAGCTCCCGCAGAGCGCGGCTCTGCCCCACGCGACGCGCGCAGCCCCCGGGCGGGTGCGTTACCCGGCTCAGCTGGACCGAAGCGGAGCCGCGGGGTTTGAAGACACGAAGTAAGGGAATGGCTGCGAGTTCAGTCGTGGCTTTGCTTTCATCGCTATTCGGTTAAATGCTTTTCATTTTTTTTTCTCTTTTTTTTCTCTATTTTTTAATGCTTGCTATTTATATTATTCATTAAAAAAAGTGAGAGTTTTCTAGATGTTTAGGAGTACGGATTAATAAAAGAGCAGTATTTTAGCTGGGCGAACAGATCCTTTGCTGTTGCTGATATGTGTCAAGTTCCTCCCTGCGCTTTTTGTTTTTTCACGGACAGCAGAAACATGCAGAGCAACTACCTTTTGAATTTTAAACTTCACACAAATCCCTATAAACCCATTTGCTGTGTTTTCTATATTTGAAGATTACAACAATGCAATGTTAAAGCTATGCCACAGCTACATTAGAGATAGCCCTTTGTATATCTTTCATTCTGAAATTAGCCATGCTTGGGTTCAGTTCAAGTTGGGGTTTGTTTATTTGTCTTCTCGGGGAAAGGAAAAAGTGTCAAGTGCCTGGAGAAAATCCACACATTTCATGCTTAGGCAATCACACACACACACACAAAAAAAAAAAAAAAAAAAATTAAAGTCTAGCAATAAACAGATTTGAATTATCTCAGACTTAAGGGTTTATGCAGACCAGGATAAACAATATATATCTNCAATCACACACACACACACACACACAAAAAAAAAAATAAAGTCTAGCAATAAACAGATTTTGAATTATCTCAGACTTAAGAGTTTATGCAGACCAGGATAAACAATATATATCTTTCAGCCTGAAAACACTAACTTTGGAGAGAAAAGCTGTAAACATTTTTACACAACATATTACTTACTCTTCTGACTGAAAGTATGTGAAATCACACTGCCAGTGAGTCAGAGCCTCTTGCTTACTCCTTTCAAAGTTCAAAATGACAGCCTTACTCCCATGTACTTCAGTTTTAAACTAGTCTTACTTCTCTGAAGCTCCCGAATTAGCAAAATACTCATGGGCTTTGAATCAGACCTTTTAATAAGCAAGACATCAGAATCTGGCACTGTGCTTCCTGGCCACAGGGGAGTCCCTCTACATGCACGCTGGTGTAAGTGGGAGCAAAATCTGGTTCAGTGCTCACACTGTACAGCGATATTTAGTCTCATAGCAACAAGGGATTCCAGAAGACTTCCCATTTGGGAGGACAGTGGTACCTGGCAACGCTGCTTGCTGTACTAAATATGGTTCACTGTGCTTTTTGTATTTTCTAAATAGCTTTGGACCTTTCAAATAGGGTGAGTCCTGTTCAAAAATAGCTGCCTTCTTTTTTTTTTTTTTTTTTGACTTGTCACCTGTATAAAGATTTATAAAATATTGAAGCTGTCTCAAGTTACCAGCATAGGCTTCTCTGAAAGATTTTTCTGAATAAATTCCACTGACAAAAATTCTCCTTATCTTTCAGCCTGTTAAGATTTGCATTCCATCTCCAACTAGTGCAATAGCACATACCAAACAATATCTAAGCTGCTTATCCCCAGAGAGATTTATTGAAATATCTCACTATACTTTTTTTTGGTCAAATATCTGACCCCACACATCTCCAGCAACATAGACACAAAGGGTGCACGTACCATTTGGCTGTGTCCCAGCAATAGCTTTGTCTGGAAAACTTTTCAGCAAATATCTCCATTACACTGAAGCATTAGAAGAGGGATGCTGAGCACCTGAAAGCTCCTTGACAAGGCTAATGGCTGGTGAAGGTGTTGAAATATACACTTCAATTGTAGCTTGGAAAAGCAGGGATGAATGCATTTCTCTGATGGTCAAGGAACAGAAGCAAAGGTGTGAGATATAAGAACTTCCCAACTCTTAAGAGTAATGGTAAAATCACAGAAAAATTGAAGAAATATATGTGTACACCATTTCCAAACTATTCTCTTTTGTAAATAAACTCTTTTATTAAGGAGTAAAAGTTCCTTTTACTAAAACTTCGACAGATTATTAAAACTGGAACTCAGTAGCAAAGATTTGAGCACCATTTGCTCAGTTCTAGAGGTTTAAAAGCCTTTTCTGTACTCTGCATTTCATTCTACCAAAATTCCCAAGCTTTATTCTTCAGTGCTGAGATGTTTTATAAATAAAAAGATGTTAAAATTCTTGGAACATGATCCTGTTCAGATTGTGCTCCGTATTACTGTAACTAAACCCCTGCTATGTTCAGTTGTGTCCAAAGGGTTTTTGTTGTTGTTGTTGTTGTTGTTGTTGTTGGCTTTTTTTTATGTCATGATTTTATTCCTGTTCATGCAGTAAAAACCAAAACCATACACAGCCAATGCAGACTAAATGCTGTGGCACAGGAGATGACGTTAGCCCATTTTCACTAATGAATTTGGAATCTACTACTAGCTTTTAATCACAAAAAAAAAAAAAAAGTAGACAATATCTATTATTAGGTTATCTTGCCTAAACCTTTGCCAATGCCCACTGGGAGAATTGGCTCACTGTGTTTTATTTTTGCTACTTTTTGTTACTCAGGAGGTCGTCTGTCACCAGTCACTTGAGCAGATTATTCCAGCCCAGTTGTCCTCTCAGCTGGGATGTTTCTCCTGATGCTATGTTTAACCATTCGTATGGCTGAAATTTATCTTTTACATGTGCCTGAGGTTCTTTTCCATTTTTAATCTACCAAAAGAGATGATATGTTACTCAATATATATACACTGTGTGAACACATATGGATATATTTTCATTAATTACTCTTTTCAGTCTTCAAATAATTTATCTGCATTCCAGTGATTGGTTCACATTTCTTTACTACTGGACTAATGACAACTGCATGTAGTCCACAAAATACTGTCCCAGATCTTCAGCTGATGCTAGCTCAGCACAACAGTACTAAAAGATATTCTCTGAAAAGATTCTGTCAAATTCTCTGTTTTGTGACATGACATAGCTGACATAAAAATCACTAAGTTACATCTATTTGATCATCTCCTTCCATAAGTTCCACGAGTATCTTTTTTTAATTTTTTTTTAAATTTTTTTCACATACCTCAAGTGGTACTTTAAGATATTGTAATCCTTTTTGACCAAACCACGTTTTCCGGTTCATTCTGCTAATAGCAGGTTCATAACAGGGACAGCATGGCATGGACATTTTAGAATAATCAATGTGCAATATAATTCACATTTATTTCAGTGCATCACACCTACTTAGTACTTTCGATGAATCTGTAAAAAGGTCTATTTTCTTTGACTTTTCATTTTTAGTATTTCGCTCTTCTTCTTCCTACCATCACTCTGACTTTCTGTTCTGGTTTGATTTCGTTGCTGTCTTCTATTTATAGAGAAAGAGCTGTGCCAGCGTTCTTTGTCATGTGGACAGTTGCCCATTGGGACCTCATTTCACTTTCTCACACACAGCAGCCACCAATTGGTAACAGCTTTTGGCCGCTACTGACAAAGGCTGTATAGGAATTAGATAAGAGGAAATGGAAGGTTTTTTTTAAGATCACTGTGATCCCTTGAACCACTGGAAAATTCTGAAGGAACACAAATCCAAAACGACGTTGTATGTCAGCCACATGTGTTATGGACAGTGTAGTCAAATTCCTTCCAAGTCCTCCCTCCATGTTGTAGTCATGGATCATATCCCCCATACTTGCTTATCCAGCAGTCTCCCCTTCTATAATTCAAATCTTTAAACACCGCTCTCAGGCCATTTTACCCTTGTACGCTTTCATTTTACCTTGCACACTCAACCTGCTACAGGGAGCACCTATCTTTGCAGTAGCTGCTTTGACACATTTAGCTACACAATTATAGATGACTTGGTAACCTCCCTTTTGACTAAAAATAGCCTAGCAACTGAAGGCACACTTAGATATTTATACTTAGATATTCCAGAGGAACCCTTCACAGCTCTTGTAGCCAGGGAAAACATATGAGTTTCACCAAATGCGGTAGAGTAGGAATCCTCAAGGTGGGGGTGGGAGTTATAAGGGGAAGAGATAACATTACACAAGCAGAAGAGCTTCCAGACTGCTAGCTACTGCAGCTCTTCCAGCTCTTGCCCAACCAGCTCTGCAACAGAGGTTTTCTACTGAGTAGTTATAATGACAATATTATGACACAGGGAATCTCTTAACTAGGAAAAAAGTGTACCTGGGATTACAAAATCTGAGATCCTACAAATTCCTACACTGGTGGTACTTACAACTAGTACGGATGCCAAACCACTAAAGCTAGTATGCGCATGAGAGTTGAGATGCAGTGCATTGAATGAGGAGGCACCCAGGGCAGCACATTAATGCTGAAACTCGTTCTCGCTTTCAGAGTAGGGAAATCTTTTTATGAGCTGTTACTCATTTTCTATTCAAACTGCCAAGGAAGAAATATACAAATATTTAAAGGAGGAGGTACAGATACTTGCACACAGTCCTCTAACTGACATGATTTAATTCCTGTGCTACATGATTACACATACTATGGCAGCCTATGGATAATTTTATATGTTTGAGAGGAAAAAAAGAAGAAAAAAGAGTACTAAGCTGACAGAACCTAACATGTTTTAATGAGGGAACTTGTAATATAGCAATGCTTGTTTGCCCTTGCATTCCTTCTCCCAACCTTTTTGTTGGTTTATTTCTATCCTTCTTCTACTCATTTTTTTTTCTTTTTTTCCAAAACAGACCTGAATCTGGCTAAAATATGTGAATAGGTAGACTGAATACCCATCTCAAAGAGAAAGTCTACAAGATCTCTAGGGCCTTCCCTCCACTTTCCAGTTAGAAAAATATTATCTTCAGATGATAATTCAGAGAAAGTATATAACTATTAAAACTCACAGCTAGTACTTCTAAGAAAGGGATATGCCTGAATGCTCCAGGGATTATGGGACTAATCACAAAAACTGCACTGAAGTGAATGGGACTTATCCTCATGGGTTTTTTTTTCTTTTTATATATTTTAAGATCATCTAGATTAAAAAAAAAAAAAAAACTCAAAAATAATTGTTTACTCCTCCATTTCCAAAGAAGGATGTGTTTGTAGCTAGGATTACTAAATTTAATTTAGTATTGGACCACAGAGTTTCTATCATCACTTTCTGAAGGTCTGGTCTAAATGCACACAGTTAAATTTAGTAACATTCAGTAAGTCAGTCCTCCTTCATAATGGGTCAGACATGCCTACATAAACTGTTTGTTTTTATCCTGAAGCCATAGTAAAAATTCTGCAAATTCTGCAAAAGTGCTAAATACAAATTCACAAAAATTGATAATAAGGAGGTTCATTCAGGCCACCATGGATTGTTTTGACCCCTTCCTTTGGTGACTCTTCCTTCCCGTAGAAAGCAGGAAAAGGAGCTACCACTAAAATATACTACATACAGAGCAAAGAGCAAGGCATCTCCACAGTTAGAGAGAAGAATGGGGAATCTTTGATTGCTAATAAACTAATATGAGGAAAACAAAGACAAATGTTAAATGCAGATGCTTTAAAAATTATTCACAACTTGAAATAAACAGTTGAAAACTGTTACATGCACAAAATAAGCAATGATTACATTATAAGTATAAATTAAAATGGTTTTACTACTATGGCAGTCTTTTTTTTACGTCTGAAAACTCTTATGTTTTCAGTAGATCTACACCTGCATCAGATGGCAACACGAGTACCAGTATTTTAAATATCACAGTTAAGCACCTCGTTCCACAATCCTGAATAAGTAAAGGAGAAGGTTGTTTTCAAATTTATATTATATCTCAGAACAGATATCCGTCATTCTAAAATATAAACCAATAATTTTATAAGCCATTCATTTATAATATAGTCTACTAGTTCCTGATATTTTTTTAAAGCAATATCTATGCTCTAGCTATTGCTAGATAGAGCCAGATAGCATTAAGTGGTATAAGACATATTTTGTTCGGGAGGATGAAGTGGATTACTGCAAGCTAATCTGAAATTTATTTCTGAACTCACTGCTATGAGAAATTAACACTTTGGAAGCCCATCTATATACACCTGGGATGGGATAATGGCAGGAGCTACAGATTAATATAGCTTTCCTTACATGCACAACATGCTTACTATTTGCTTGCTTGTGTAATTTTTTTTCTATTTACTATTTTCCTCATGCATCCTATAACTTACTAGAGTTAAAGAAGTAGCCACTGTATAGCAGCTTCTCTCAAAACAGAATATTGTTAAAGAAGGGCAGCATTCTCTATGGTTTCATTTTGAATTATGCAATTCTAAAAGGAACCCTTTTCCTGCATCCTTACACTGCTTTAAAATAGAAAGCTTTAATTACATCATAAGATGAAGCATTTAAGTTTGTGGCATTTACAAAACAATAAAAAACAGCCATTAAAACAGTGTCCTTCACATGCAGGGCAATATTATCTTTGTTAAGCTGAAACTGAAATTATGGACAGCACACAACGTGGACCTGGAGTCCTGGAGACTTTACAGCCCGTTCAGCCAGATTTTAGAAAGTCTGGAAATCACAAAGAGCATTAAAAAGACAAGAGTAACATCCTTTTCTACGACATAGTATGCATTCCCCTTGGTTATTGCTCTGCCTTAGGGGAGTGAAGTGGATCATGGACTCATCTCTCTGCCAACTCTTGGGAGCTTTTGCCGTTACACAATCTGTGCTAGACTATCCTGATCTTTGCATTCCTCAACATGCTCTTGAACAAGAGACTGAAAGTTTTCTTCTGATTCTTCACTGAATGCACACTCAGTTGATAGGGTCACGCCGACACCCTGTGTCTGTACTGTCTTTGGTAGCTGTGCAGAAGTTCAAGAGAATTTTAACCTTAAAGCAATGTATTGCTTAAGACAGAAACTCTTAGCTTTGGTCCTGAAATCGCAGTAAATATCTTAGTACAGTTAACATCACCAGTATGCTGGTAATTTTATGGTATGACCTTAGTATAATATTATACATCGAATGGCTGCTGTAGAAAATGTAGACACCTCAGAAGCAGGTAATTATTTCCTCATTTTTACATATGAATTGCAGCATGCAGATTAGATATTCTATTTCATGTTTGAAAATACATGAATTCTTAATGTTTTGTTTTGTTTAACATTTCAAAAGAAAATGGTGTAGTCTCTTCTGTCAATATTGCACAGAATAATTGGTCGACAATACATTTTATAAGCCATATGCTCTCAATCCATGGTATAGTGCTTTGAGAATGTGTCAACGCTCAGTATATTCCTTACCCAGCTCAAAAGCATCTTGGAAGCACCTCGGGCAATGTCTCATATACAGCCATTGAGGGTTATCCGCTCCAAAATAGCTGTTATAATCTGAATGGAAGAACCATAAATGATTCAATTGAAATCACTTCTGAAAATGCAAAAGGAAATGAACACAGAATAAACTACAACATTAGAGGGCTAAACAGCTCACAAACCTGAAGATTTAGAATTGAAGACCTCACATTTTCCCTTGTAATTATCTTACCATATATAACAGCTGCTTCAAGATGCCGAGAACATTATTCATAAAACCGCCCTTCACTAATTTAGGGGATTTTTTTGGTCAATTTAGATATTAGTTAACCAAATGCATATACAATTACATCTGATATAACTGAAACTAGATAAAAGGGTCTTTCTCTCTTTCTCCCTCTCCACTCATTTTTAAGATGATAAATTATATAAATAAATAAGATATATATAAAATATAGAAATATATATATAAAATATTAAAAAGGAAAGATAGTATTGTACACATAGCACTTATCTAATTATTGCCTTCATAGTAAAACCTTATCTATATTTAATAAAAACTAAAAATTAAAACTCGAGTGTCACCACAGGTTTGATCCAGAAACAACTTGCTTTGCCTTTTATGAATAAACAATGACAGAAAATCTTTTTCACTGAAAAAAAAGATATTCTTCTAAACAGAAGGAACAAACCAAACTCCTAAAACTCATGCCGATTACTATTAGAAAAGAGGGACTAGCAAAAGACAGTATAATTAACTAGAAAAACTGTTATGTTTAAAAGAGTAGTTTAGCTATTCGGTTTCTTTAATATTATTTTAAATCCCAATATTTTGTATTCTTTTGGGATACTTTCAACAGATTTTTCTTCTGGTATCATCAGTTTCTTTTTAAATATATATGTTTTCTTTGTAATAGCTACAAAAGAATACAGAGAAGATATGAGAGGAAGATGTTTATTTTAGGTAGCAAACTGAGATATCAAGAACTACAGGTAAGATCTTGATTAACTGGATATTGAAGAACATTTCCTGAGGGTTAAGGACACCAAGGCGATCAGCAAGGGAGAAGCCATTATGGTGATATAAGCATCTGCAACTCACATCAGTCTTAAAGAGATGCCACAGGTATGAAGGTGTTTATCAATACTGTTGTCCTATCAAAGCAGATAAAATCAGTATATGAGTCAATCACCTCCTAATGTGAAAAATCACTACAATTTACTTTGCCATAAGGAAAAGGTTCTTCCATTTTGGTCATACATCAGATTATTTACTCTGCTGCTTCTCATATAGAAAAACAGCCTCAAGAAGTTGTCTAAATTTGATGAGAGGCATTAAAACATAGTAATACAAATATAAGATGCTGAGTAGGTCTAAATCCTTTCCAGATATAAGTGTGAAGATATGTATCTTATTTTTGACAGGCACAATGCAAAATGAAAAAAAATTCTGAGAGATATTCACATTCACATTTGTGGTCCCTTTTTTAACTGGTTGACTATTAGAGCTGAGTTTTGTAGATAGGCATCCTTTATTTCATAAACAGCTTGTTCAATCTGTATTCATCTTTGTCACCCTAATTGTTTGTGTGATGCACTCAGTGTATCAAAGAGGATTATTTTCACACAAAAGGTAAAATATTTTCCATTTTTGAAGAAGATAAAAGAAGTAATTCAAGAAGCTACATTATATTAGTTTTGGTAGAGATTTAATTGTCACTGTATTATTTTACCATGCAAAAATGTCCCAAGATTTTTTTTTTTTTTTTGTAATGCAGGACTTAAATAATGCCTAGTAAATAAAAACATGAATAAACTAAAAGATGGAAAGAGATGCTATGGTATAAAAAACTCAGAGAAAATAATAACATGACATTATTTGGTATTAGTTTATTTCCTTTACTCAACTTTACTGATACTTTTTTATTTAATTCTGCATCAGTTGTTATTAAAATATACGGAAGTTTCATTAGGAAATCCATAATACAAGTACTATATTTACTAATGAACTGTAGGGAAAGATAGCTGTGTTGAGTCTTTAGCTAAGCCCAGAAAACAAGAGCTTTGATTTGGAGGACTCTGATAATGGTGAATGCAAGTTAAGATTGTGAGTTGCTCCTTTTGTAACAAGTTGTCTCAGCCCTAGAATAGTGCAGCTTAACTTCTCTCCTTGTTTTGGCCTATTCTTCTGGTATATAGTATTTTTGTGTCTAATAGAGGATAATATCAACCCCATTTGATCCCCAGCGATAATAGAGTGAGGCTGGGGTTGAGGCGGGAGAGAGAGGGAGGGAATGTGGGAAAATTGTTCTCCAGAATAGCTAGGAAAGCCAAAAAAAATAGCTCAAAAGCAACATTAATCTTGAGAAATCATGATCTTGAAAAAAATTCCACTCTCTTTCATATGGGAGCTTTATTAAAAACAACCCTGTTCAGTATGTATTCAAAAAAACAATAATGCAGGGATGGACTTCATCACAGCAAACACTGGCTAAGTGTTAAAAGCTGCAAATTAATAATAATTCATTCCATTCCTGAACAAATGATGCCTAGTTTCCTATATGTTCACATCTTGTAATTGATTGTAAGCTCTGATTTCTCACAGTTGGATATTTTTGAAGATCGTGTGGATTTTCTAGATTTAATAGCATATGAGCATCATATCTCTTCCCACAGAGACATTTATAGGGTCTCTGTCTTCTAATTATCACATATTTTCATAAACTTTCAGAAGCTTAATTATATTTGTGACTTCTTCCTCTCTAAAAAATTTGGAATAACTCAACCCCCAAATTAAAAAGTTATTAGGGAATACACAGATGCTCAACCGATACCTTGTTTCCTGAGCCTTCCAAAGCTACAGAGCCCCATGTCCTTAGGGACTGCTCACACTCATCCAAATCCCTCACTTCCATAATTTATCTGTTGCCACTAGCTTCTACAAATGAGAACAAAACACAATAAAATAAAACCCTTTATGAAGTCATTACAGCACCTATTCCTCCTATTTGGACTCTCTCAGCAACAACTCCTCTAGAAAGGCCTTGGGAATATCAAATATTCTTTTCGTTCAGCTTAGTACTAGTGCTCTGAGACCCATATTCAGGTTTTAATACTGTCTAGCACTCAGCCAGGCAAATTCTCAAATTACAGTGCCTTACCAATTTACCTCCCATCAGCACTAAAGCAATAACTTGTTAACCTGCTACAGCTCGGTCGTGTGTTTGAACTGAACACATATGAGTGAAGGTTATTTCAGAAAGAAAGGACAGACTAAAAGAGCAGCTTATATCCATAAGGCGAAAAATAGGGTAGACATCTGAGCAAACTGTTTAACTTTAAAGGCAATTAGGCAATGGAATGACTTGCCTGGGGGAGGTAGTTTAGACAATGTAATAAGAAGCACTTGAAATAGAATAAACTAGTTGTGAGACAGATACAGATGTAAATAATTCTCCATGTTTTGAATGAGATGAATCAGAAGGGGTATCTTTCCATTCAAATGTATGAGTCTAAAAATTCTATTCTCTTTCCTCGGGAACAGCTTTTAAACTTCTGAGTGTTTACACCTGTTCTGAATACTAACGTGAAACTGCACTCCAAAAGGCAGTTTAACCTCACTGTATCATTATAAAATAGATTTATTCATAACAAGCAGCGATGAAAAACTTCCAGTAAAAAAAGTCCTTAGTCAGGGAGATTGCACATTGTTGCAAAAATGGATTGTTTCTCTAAGTGCTTATACGGCCCCATCACTATAGCATCCAAGCGTCTTACAAACATTAATGAATGTATTCTCACAACACTCCTGGGAGATAGAGATAGTATTATTAGCTAATGCACAAAGAGTAGCTTGTCCAAAGTCACACTGCAAGTCTGTGGCACAGCCAAGACTCAAAACTGTGACTTCCTGCCCACTGCCGTAACCATGACTATATTCTCCTGTCCATATACAGCACTTCAAAATATGTTGCATACAACCTCAGATCTTTACACAACAGGCATCTCTGTTCGTCTTTTGATCCAACTGCTGACTTAATAAATAATAATAGCTTTGTTTATTGGGAAGCCTCTTTATGGCAACAAATCTGCAGGTTACTGAAACAGTGGCAGTTATATAGGCCATAACTGGTTCTAATATATGGGAGTAGTGAAAGAGAATTCCCCGATCATCACATCCCGAATATAAGACATCCTTTCCAGAACACCATTTTGAAACCAGAATATTCTTATTTGAATTATGCAAGATTTTACTTATACAGAAGAGTACCTTATTGGGGTATATTGTACCATACCGTTGCTGATCTTTAACTTTGGAAAAAAAGGCTACCTAGATTCCCTACCATAGCTGTATTTTTGGATGCATATTTTTTTCTGTAATAAGGGAATTACATTAGGAGTACTGTAATATACAGGTTTTACCATCAGCTTTGATGGGGCCAAATATGGGGGTACAGCTGGAATAAGTGTTTTTACCCCAGGATCTCAGAGAGCAACATTTGGCTTATAAACCAAAAATCATAATCTTTCAAATATATAAATAATGAGCTCAACATCAGAGATGTCAAAGGATAATTTTCAGTCATTTAGCAAGGTCAACATTTCTGTAAATTCAGATATTCAATTAAATGTTGACAGAGTTCTACTGAATCAGGAATATGGCAAATTGTCTTTAATTTTGGCAAAATTGCATAGGCAACATATTTGTTCTCAAGTGCTAAACATTTTTAAATGACAATATAGAAGATAACTGCTTACATAACAGAAAAGGCATGACAATGTGGTAGGTCACAAAGTGACAAATTATCCAAAATTACTGTTGCAAGAAGATAAAGTGTAATTCGGGAATAGGTTGACAGAAACACACAAGTGTTTTCTTCTGTTTTGATGGAATTTCCTGTTTCAGTTTGTAGGCACGGCCTCTCATACAGGAGACAAGAGAAGTACTATTTCCTGAAAATCACTCCTAAGTCCCAGCAACAGCAGTCTTTTTAGCTTGGGCTTCCAAGTTTTAAGAAAGATGTAGATAAATTAGATCTGTTTTTAATTGCAGTAACCAATATAACACAGGGAAGTTAAATTAGAAGCTAATTGAAAACAGCCCAGCTATCAGGATAGTTAAATGATGGAACAGATTATCATTGATATGCAATCCACACTACTACAGCTTTATTTATTTATTTATTTAGGAACATGTTAAATATATAATATATGCCCATTATGGATGATCTTAATGTATTTAATCCTAGTTCATAAGAGCGGATAGACCAGATTGTGACTTGAGATCCATTTCACTCCTATACATATATGCAATCACTGAACAAATAGTAGAAGCAGCCATTCAGATCTCTCCAGCTCTGGTCCACTCTTTATTTGCTTGTCTCCTTTCTTATCTGTCCTTCTTTCTCTTTCCTCTTCTCTCCTCTCCTTGATTTCTCCCCTTTTTTTCTCCCTTCTCTCCTTTCTCTTACTTTCTCTCACTCTTCCTTCATTTTCTCTTTTCCTTTCTGTCTCTCCCCTTCTTTTTCATTCTCACTTTTCTCTTTCCTTCTTCTTTTCCCTTTTTTCTTTTTTCTTTTTTTCATACTTTTTTCACTTTCTGTCTTACCTTTCTTTTTTTTCTCCCCTTCCTCCTCTCTTCTCTCTTTCTTCTCTCCCTCTCTGCTGCAGAGAGATGGAGAGAAAGATACCTATCAAATATATAAATATATATATATATATATATATATGAAAGATACATGCATATATATCCCCAGCTCTCATTTCCATATAGGGATACACACACACATATCACTATCTCTATATATCTTTAGTATATCTTAGGTCTATCTAAGATATAATATATAGTTTCTATGTCTCTAATCTCTAGTCATTGTCTACCTTTACATGTTAAAGAACGTGATGAGCAGAAACCTGTTCCCTATTAGAGTGAAAGAAGATCCAGATTTGAATCCGAATAAATTACATTAAACCTAGATTTGACATACGTTTGAATTACATTTTACTGCAATCCATGCAGTTTTAGGCGTAAGTTGGTTAAATTGTTTACTAACAGTAAATTAAAGCAAATACTAAAGAAATTAAAAGATATCAAAAGAAGAAACTGAGCCTTGGAACCAAGAAATGCAAAAATAACCAAAATGTTATAAAAGACGGTCAGAATAATTACAGAGCTGGTAACCTATTTTCTCAGTTAAATTTTGCATACCTTGTATTTGAGTTATCTTTAGTGTACCCTAATAGGTCTAGTCATATGATCTCGCCTTAAGTAGTTGTATGAGAAGATTCAATATGTATAGATAAGAATGTTCATCACAATATAAGTGATATTAAATAGTAGGGAGCTCCTATGAATAGCTAAACTGGAATAAAATCTTCTGAAAGGTAAAGACAACTTAGAGCAGTCTGGAACCTATCTTCTCCCCAGCATATTTTGTGACCACTTGAGAAATGAGATAGAGATTGCTAGATCTTTCTGGACTGTTTAGGATAGGGAAAAAAAAATAAAAATAAAAGCCTGGAGTAGCAACCTAGCAACAGCTATGTTGTCACATAATATAATCTATTTCCATAAGGTAAGTATAGACACTTATATACAAGTATATTTATGATGTTGAAGTCATTGTTCTAAACACAAGCTGCACCAAGCACCACCTTTAGCTTCACCCTTTTAATCCTCCCAGGAGTATAGTAAGATTTTTTTTTCCTCTTCACTGAAAGTTAATGGATTGTGTTCATATATTCGATAAATATGTTTTATTCAATTTGAGTGAGTATGAATAATTGAGATTCGTAACATTCAAAATCTCAAAGCACAAAATAGACAACAGTTTGAATAATTTTTTTGCAGTTAGGAAATGTTGGCTTTGGAACAGGAGATTTGATCCTTATTATTAAGCATTTTCAGAATTGGAACCATCATTCCACCACTACAGTAACTGGGATAAGGATTGTCCTTGGTCTACATCTTGATTAAAAGAGAAAACAATGGCTATATCTTTCCCCAAAACAGAAAAGGTGTTACTTCCAGTTAATGTTACGCTTACAGATTTCTGGAGTACTTACTTCAACAAGCTATCATGACCATAAGGAACTTGGTTCTAACAAGTAATACTTTGGGGTGAGGTCTTGCTCTTATTTCTGACATAGGAAAATTTTCTAAAAGAAGTGGTTGAGAGAAGCAGTGCTGTTCAGCTTAGAAGTAGTATCCAACACTACCTGACACAGTTGTCCTCAGGCCAGCATAACACAGATATTTCACCTGTGGGCTGTCACATTCACAGAAATTATGCTATAGTCAACTCCACATGAATCCAGTCAATAAGTTAAGTGCATAACGTGTTCATGCTTCAAAATTTCATATAGTACTTATGTTATAAACCTATCACAAAAATGACACATACCTGACTGTCAAAGAAACTGAGATTTTAGAGAGACTAACAAAAACCTCAACTAAGGCAGGTAACAGTAACCAAATATAAACGGTTGCAGGACTAATGTGCAGCCATCAAGAACTGCAAATACCTAGTTGTTTGGTTCACCAAAAGAAATAGCTGAAAGTGTTACATTTCTTCTAAATGGAGGCTCATTTTCTGTTGCGTTTTAACAACATTTCCTAGGTCGCTTTCTCCTTAGTCCAGGACTCCTAATAGCCAAAAGTTGGCTATGATTCTAGGAAATCTAATCTAGATCATGGAGTTCTGTAGCTGTATCATGCCATTAAGATTGTTTAAGCATGCAGCTGGCATTTTATATAAATGCAAGTTTATCTCAGTATTATAAGTGAATGCTTTGGTTTGTATTTTGTCACATGCTTGTCACTGTTGAATTTACACAGAATTACACAGAATGGCTAAGGTTGGAAGGGACCTCTAGAGATCATCTAGTCCAACCTCCCTGCTCCAGCAAGGACACACAGAGCACGTGGCACAGAGTGGCATCCAGACGGGTTTGGAAGATCTCCAGAGAAGGAGACTCCACAGCCTCGCTAGGCAGCCTGTGCCAGGGCCCTGTCACCCTCACAGCAAGGAAGTGCTTCCTCATATGGAGATGGAACTGCCTGTGGTTCAACTTACACCCATTATCCGTTGTCCTGTCACTGGCGACCACGGAGAAGAGCTTGGCCCCATCCTCCCTACAATCACCTCTCAGACACTTGAACATGTTAATCAAATCTCCTCTCAGCCTTCTTTTCTCTACATTCTTATGTATAAGAAAAATGAAAATATTAATTGGATTTTCGGCATTTGTTCAAAAATTCAGAGACAAAATTCCTATTGAATAAATTAGTAGACAAAAAATATACTAAAGTAAGAACTACCTTATTATAATTCCTGTACATGTATTTAATTAAAGTTTAATAATTTGAACTTTTCATCAATATTGAGGAACATAGCAGATTAAAATCATATTGTGTGATCCTAAAGCAGGGACAGAAAGGTGAGCGGAAATGTCATGTAAAATCAAAAATAGATGCACCAAATGTTAAAATATTTTCTATCTGTCCTTAGCATTAAAATAAGAAACCTTTAGAGAAAGGACTGTCCTCACAGAGTACAACTTTGTGTGATCTTATTTACTGTGAGTGTATTTGAGAAGAATACTACAAATAATTATTTATCAATAATATTTATTCTAAATGTAATATTTAAAACTTTTAACTGATCTATGTAATTATCTTACTATAATCATTTCTCTATAATCATTCACTTGATGTTATGCATATTAATGGTTCCTTAGTACTGCATGAGCTGTCCTTTCAGCACCACAATGGCACAAATTACTAGTAACTGCTGTGTTACTTCGGCTGCCTGACCAGCCGTTAACTAGCTTCTTCATCATTCTGGAATTCTTCCAAATTCCATGGTTTATAGAAAGTTGAAAGGATAGAAAACATTCACTATTCAAACTGAGAGCTGAAAGAAACATTTTAAAATTAATTAGAAACACCAATAATTTATAAAATATTACGTTTAGAGGAGAGAATTTAAATATATATATATATATTTATATGCATAGTTCTTTAATCTCTACCTTTGTTTAAGAAATCTGCCCCACTTACAAAGCAATAAACCATGGCAGCTCCATAACTCAAACTCAAAAAAAGTTCTTACAATTTGTTTGTGCATGGAACTTGCACCAGGCAAGCCAAGTAATTATACCAATTAAATCCCACATATGCCATAAAAATCATTACTTATGTAGGTGATAAATGCAGACAGGGTTTTCCTTCCAAAAATTTCAAGTGTCCATGTGTCAGAAAATTCCTTCTCACTAAGCACTAATAAGATATCTGTGGCCACATCTTTGATGAGGTGTAGGACCTTGGCACATGTTAAGGAATAAAAGAGGAATAAAAAAAAATGATTCTTAGGCAGTAAAATGACATCATTGCATATTCCTCTACTCTACTCAGCTAAGCATTTACCTTAAACCTAGGACTAACTATGTGTTAAGACTCTAACCGGACTACAGAAAAAATTCCAAAGTTACCACTTTATTCTTGTATGTATATTGTATGTTCATAGTGATAGAAACTCCTGCAAATTTTGAGACATAACTGAGGTATAATTGTTAGGAAGAAATTTTGTTTACTCCTTGTTAATATAACGAAGTGACTGCACATGCTAGAAAATTCAGAACTCCACCTTGTGGTGATAATTTTAACTATAGATTAGAAACAAATGGGGAGTGAAAAAAAATACAGAGCACCGGGATGTAACCAGGAAAATTAAAGAAACTCAAATCTGAATTACAGTGTGGATACTCACTTGGAAAAGCTTGCAAATTCACTTAAAACATGCAAGACAAAGTAAACCTCTAGAATGTTTTATTCATTTGAGGAAGAAATCTTCAAAGTGATGTAACACATACCATTTGGAGCAAAGAAAGATAGGTTTCTATCTTTTTTTCCTACTTTTCTTCTCAAGCTAAATGACTGAAAGTCAGTTCATACCTAAATTTACAGGAGTATTGTTCCTTAAGCTTTTCTGTAGCAAGAAATGCAAAACAAGGGCTGGTCATACCATGTTGCTGAACAGCTCACACTGAACTGGAATTGCTTAAGAAAATCCAGACTGACCATCTCCCACCACAGCTTGCAGCTTGCAAGAAATACCAGCCAACAGCACAAATGCCTTCACCTGGTATTCCTCCATGCAAAGCAAATATTTTGCTCTCCAGATATCCAACCCTGTGTTAGTAAAGCAAAAAGAAGAAAACAGAGGATCGAAGCATCTGAGCATTTGGTTCTGTGTGATAGCAGACTGGAGAGAAGAGTTTACCAATCTTCTGGTTTTGCTCTTTTTTTTTTTTCCAGTTTAAAATAAAATGCTGACATAATGAGGCTGATACACAGAAGCTGAAGCCTATATATGTATGCATATATACACACTTATATATTATCATGAACATACTTATACATTAGCATACATTATCAAAGAAAACATCAGTTTTTGCTTTTTTACAGAACTACGAAAAGAAAGTGGAGTGTGATACTTTATATATAAGAATATATGTTTTCTTTGATAAGGATAGTGTATTTTTTTTAATGAATCTATAGAGTTGTAGGTTTGAAGGTGACAACAACTAAGAAAGTTGTTATGTCAAATTCCTACTGTTCTACAGGTGCTATAATTTATTTGCATGTTTATTTCGGAGCAAGCTGACAGATGGAGGGATTCTTATTTCGCTTGACCATACTGCAGAGTTACAGTCAAGCACTGTATGCTCCATCAAAGATTTGCCCCTCTAGGAAACAGAGCTAGCTCAGCTGTTTAAAAAAAAAAAAGAAGAAAAAAACAAAACACTATAAATTTGTCTACAAACACTATTAATAATCTGTAAAGAACAAACACTATTATGCCACAGAAGGTCTGAAGAAAAGACTACTATTTGAATCTCTTCGGTTACTGAAATCTGTGAGGTAAAAACAAAGAATCTAGCCAGCCAGGGATGCTCATCTTTTCAGGTTAAGCAGAAAACCCCAGGCTTGGTCATGCCTTGATTTTTAGAAGTGTCAGCAAGTTGGAAGATAGTTTAATGGCTTTGCATAACCACGACATACAAACTGAAGGAAGAGGCATCCTTAGCTATTCTTTTGTGTGCATGTCCCAGGTCCATCAAGAGTGTTCGGCAGAAGAAATACACAGATAGGAAGGTAAAGGCACTTTGCTAGACTTCCTACAGAAGACAATTTCGAAATACCATCTTAAACAAATCTACTGGTATTTACTATAAATATTGTAAATAAAGGTACCTGAACAGAAGTACCTAAACAAACAAAAGGTAAGCAATCATACAATCACTAGGTATAAATATGTACATTAGTAAGTACTTATCCTGGCATAAAGCCAATGGAACAAGTAGTAAATAGCTTATTTACAAAGGTTGCATACAAGTCTAATAGTTAGGATTGTGATAGGAAAAAAATAATTAAAAAAAAAAGGATGTATGTACTTAAGGAGAGTGCACATCTATAAAGAATGACAAGTTTTTATTATTTTTTTCTTGAAATACTCCTGGCGTAATTCTGAGCTGTGGAGCTCACAGTAATGAGAGGGTAGGCCTGCCAAACAAATGCACGCAGTGGCAGCAGACCTCTGCAGCACAGTAAAAGATTTACTGGAATTAATTAATTGTTTTCTTTTTATCTTCATTCCGTTCCTATAATGGCCAATGCACCCTACCTTGAGGAAGCTCATTTAAAATTGGACTTCTGTGCACAGACTATTGAAATATAATAGACATTAAGCAAAATGCAGCAGCACAAAAGTACATTATACCAACCCTTCTCCAGAAACCAAACATGTAAATTTTGACTTAATATGTATGTCAGGTTTTAGACGCACGTAGAGGCTTCCCACACCTCCTTGTCTCTCAGCCTCAGCTCTTCCCTAGCAGGAAGCCTCAGATTCCTGCTCCTAACCTTACTCAACACTCTCATTTTAACAGCAAAGCAGACGTTTGCTTTGAGATTTGCTTTGAGATTTCGACATTTCCATATCGTATTTTCTGAATTTCCATTTTGAGTTCTAAATTTCCAACATACCATATCCTTTTCTACTTTTTATGCAGCATTCACTGTAATGGTAGAACATAGCAAATCAAGGCCATATGGCATTGCTTTCTTGAATGTGATAGCTTGTATGTACCTGGTAAACCTATTATTTTTTTTTCAGTACTTCAATGGTCTCTCTTAAGGATGATTTATAAATACATTGTATTTCTGACAGCGCTTACTTTTTTATGATTCAGTGGAGAGTATATATTCTTCTAGAAAGGTAACCTATTGCCAACAATTTAGGACCACTTAAATGAGAATTTTTTTTACAACCAATTTAGCCTAATCTGATGGTTCATACCTTATCACTGCCAAATCCCTGTATTCCTGCAGAATACAATAAATAAATAAAAAAAAAATCATATCGTATTTATTTTCATTGTTTTAATTGGGTGTGGAATTACTGTAATCAGATTTCTTTTTTAAAATCAATAGGATTTTTACATTTTCTCTGGGTTTCCATTGATCCGTTAAAGATTAAGGGACTCAGCTTAACTGAGGCTAAGGTAATCAGCACGCAGGCACCCTTGCTGTGCTGACCTCAGCACAATCCACTTGTACCCGCACTGTAACATGCGGAGCACTAGCCAGTACACTTTTTCACCTTCTTTTTGCAAAGTCTCAATCTATGCTGTATACAACACCACTGGCTAGAATTATTGAACGTCCCAACTATTTGGAAAAAAAAAAATGTAAAAATAGTTAGAGAAAATAACGTTATATTAATTTTGATTAATTAGTTAATTGATTAATGAATATGAAAACAAATGCTTCTAAAATAAAAGAACTCTATAAGCATATTATTTCCTGGATACAAGAAAAAAAGAAATTCTAAAAAGCAGATATGTACGAAAAGAATTTTAAGAAATCTTGCTCAATTAATTCCTATTAGTGATGAATTTGCTGATGAAATCTATGCTGCTTTTAATTTTAGAGTTTTAAAGAAACTATAACTTTTTCAATCATCTGAAGATATATTGTCTAATAAAGTTCAGTAATATCCTTTTTAGAATGTGTATATCCTGCTGTAACCAAACTATAATAAAACACAAGTCAAGTATATGATTTATGATGTTTAGATGATACTGACTACCTCATGATGCTTCGGTAGTCACAATAACTGTACGCATTGATGGGATTATACTTAAGTCCAAATCTTTCCATCTAGTATTTTGCATAAATATGCAAAGTTTGTAAGAATACATATGACATCTGATATATTGTGTTTGCTTTTCAATAAGGTATCTTATTTCTGATATATATGGCTACAGTTGTTGCTATTGTTCTTTTCTGCGGAAAAAGGTACAGTCAATAAAGCATAGCAATGCATCATGGCATTGCAATGCCCAAAACAGCTTCATTCAAAACCTGGAAACACAGACGTTAATCTTGTCAAAAAATTATATCTTACCAGACCAAGTTCTCACCTGGGTATGATCTCATTTCCAAAAAGACTTAAGGATTTCTGCTTAAGGATGACAGCTTTAAAAAGACTACTACTGTAAAATGGCTCTATTCAAACACTGAAGAACAATACGAGAAACAGATTAAAAAGTTAATTATGACTGTATTCTTTAAAAAATAAGAATTATGTACTTCTTTTGAGCACTATTTATATGAAAATAAAAACACTTTGCAGCAATTTCAACCTTGAAATTAAAGTAAATTAAGTACCAAGAGAATTCTAAGAATCAGATAACTCTGTTAATTTAGTAGTTCCTTGATCAGAAAATTAAGATTTTTTTTTTGATTGCAAATATTACAATATTTTGTTTGCTAATAACAGTTTATAATGCCTAAAAGTATTACCTTTTGAATAAAAATGTGCTTTAATCTTATCATATCTCTCATTTAAGATATATATTAAAGAGTTACACAATTTAAAAAGAAGTGAATATGTTTCAACTGAGTTTGAGCTTAAGATTTTTTTTTCTTAGAAGTTGGTTGAACTAATATTGTTTAAGTGAGAAAATTCAGCCAATACTAAGTAAAATAAATACACTCATTTTGGCTGAAAAATACTGAGCTTAGTATCTCACACACAGAACCTCACACACACTGCCAGGATCTAAAAATGATACAGAAAATATATTTTAAGACATGTAAGGCAGAGAAGGTCACATTATTTCCAGAAAAAGGAGGTATTCAAAAATCAATTAAAAATGTCATGTACTACTGATTACTTAGCCTAACAATCAGCGAAGTAATGAAAACAAAAATAAGCAAATACAGATCACTTCAAACTTCTTTATCCTTTTATTTCTAACTGAAAGTTATCCAAGATTTTATCATAAGATTTTCTTAAGTTTCCAACTCTGCAGCAAAATAATTAGGATAAAAACATATAATCTCAAGGGCAGTTGGTACTAGTCACCTTTGCAGACACTACATAAGCATGACAACTGTTTCCAGTGCAATGCATGGTTCAAACCAGACACAAGCATGCTGATCGTGAATGTTGGCATCTATAATGGATATCTACAGCATGGTATCTAACATCTACGGCTGTGAGTGAGATGTCAAACCAGAAATTTATAAAATAAAATATTGCAATTCTCATTGGAAACATGGACTCTATGAGAATTCATGCCAATAAAAAAGTCAGTTACTGTTACAGTATATATACACATAAAAAAATCTCCCGATCATTTGGTAGATACTTGTAAAAGATCCATAAGTTAAGTTATTCATATTTACATAAGTAAATTATTCACATTTCCATCATAAAAGAATTACAAAAAAATCACTTTGCCTCACTGCCTTAACAGTGCCTTAACAGCACTGTGCTGCTGTTCAGTAGCCACTGTCAAAAAAAAAAAAAAAAAAAAAAAAACCTACAAAATTGCTAGCATAGCACTGAAGTGTAAAACAGAAGGAAATGTGGAACTTCATACATCAGTGACTAACAATAGAAAATCACTTGAGAAGTAATAGAACATCTCTTCCCTGCCTTCATACATCTTTTTCACATTTCTCTTATTTAGAAGAACAACTTAATATAAAAAAGCATTAGATAGACAATCTTAACTCATATTTTCAGATGAGAAGCCATAGTGATCTCTAGTTCTTTCCAATATGGTGCACAGCCATTAACCATTTAACTGAATTTCAGAAAGACAATTGAGGTTTCACATCTTGAAATGAAAAGTGGCAAGCTAAATGAAGCAATGCTAAAGATAGAAAACTCACTGAGCACCTAACTGTAGAGTTCAGTATGTAAGATCTACTCGAGACAGTTGTACAAATACTGGATGGAAGAACAGAAGAGTACCCAGCTGCTTGGTCAACAGCAGAATTTATCTAACACAGGTTACAACATTGCGAGTAGAGTACTCTGTTTATGAAGACTGCGGATATGCATTTCTTGCTATTAGCCTATAGAGTAAAATACCGTCTGCTGGTTTATCTGCAGTGCAAATAATCAGCGATTATCACTAGCAATAATGATTCATACAATCAATAGCACCATTTATCATCCAAACTGCAGCTGGGCAAATATCAACTGTTTTTGAAAGCAATTTCTGCTTCTACCATTAGTTCTCCCACTCCAGCATTTCATAGAGAACTTGAAAAGCAAGAAAAAAATAAAAAGAAGAAACAGTGCAAATTATACAAGGGGTTACCAAAGAGTCAAGTCTATTTACTTTCTGGTTATTAGCCTAGACGTCTTTGCTCAATGCTTTTGCTTATTAATTCATAGAAATTAATAAATGGATCACCTCCTTCAAGGTAAAGGATGGTCCATCCAAACATGCAGAAAATCAAGCAAAGGTGGCACAAAGCTTATATGCGTGAACAAGAAAGTCCTGACTAAACTCAAACATAAATAAATAGGAGCTTGTCTTACAGTACAAGAACTTGGAACTATAAAATTATGTTAGCTCCAGCCATGTACTAGAAGAACAAAAGTATGGGGTTCTTTACAGAAGATCTATGGAACACATTGTGATGTGGATGGTTTCAAGAGGAGACTATATATATGGGAATGAAATAAACAAACAAACAAAAAATCCACTCTACACTCCTTACATCCTACATTTTCTATGGTATCTATTCAACAGACTAAATTTAAACTATTCCTGCCTATATAATTTATATATTCTTTCCATCTCTGGTATCAGAACAAAAATATTAATACTGAAATTGCATTCTTTAGTACTCTAAATATTATTGCATTGGCTATATTATCATGCAAAGTTGTTCAGACATCTAAAATACCTGTTTTGAGGGCATTAGTAAGATGACCACGACATTTTTTCAGTGCACTTCTGCTACTATCAATAATATAATCAGTAATATGAATAGTGTCATAATAGTTCATGTTGCAAGTTACAGAGGTACTTACTTTTATTTATTTTCACTGTGAATTCTCAATACGATCTCGGACACCCCAAAGGAGAAACACTTATCAGAATATATAGCATGAGAATCAGCAATGATTTCATACTGTAGTACTATATTATGTTTTTGTGATCTTTTGCAGTAAATTCTAAAAAAAAAAAAACTTGACATTTAACATCCAAGCTCTTTTTTATTGCCACTTTCACTTACCTGTTGACAAAATTAAAACAGACCTTATTGTAGTCAAAGATCAGATGTTAGCTTATGGTGTATATCATAAATTATCTTTATTTGCTTCTTGTCATTATGAATGCAATGAAAGTTCTAGTTTGGCGCATGAGGATTGCAAATCATTTTTTTTCCAATACACAGATAAATGGCTTTCAGTAATTTGAGGTATGCAAGTTTGTATTATTGGAAATAATTCATTTTGCTGCTATCTGGACTCTGATTTAACTTCTCCCAGTTTTTGATTTGTATGCAGAAGTTTCTTCTTTAAAACACACAATTTGTACATTTAGACTGTCAGATTATCTACTTTCCAAGTTTTTACCTTTTGCTGAATTTAGGTTGTAACACTGATAAAAAAAAATATGTCTTCACTATTCTGTGAAGTGCAGATATTACTGTTACATATTTTCTAGCTTCCAATAAATTTTATTTTTAATAACCCTGAGAAATATAAAAGATGATCATCAAAGTTCTGCTAAGTACATTTAGTTTATTTACTTGTTCTCAAATTCAACAGATTATTTCCATGATTGAATTGTTTATAGTCTTTCAAAGAGGATTTGTGAAATTTATAGTTCATCTACAAAGTGTTAACCATTCTAAGAGGATGTTCTTAAAATCAAAATACATTTAGTGAAGTCATACACTTACATAATAGTAACAGCTTTTAATGTGCTATGTTTTTATTCTTTCCAAAACAATCTAAATTCTGTTAAAATTCAGTAAAATAATGTAAATAGCATTTATGGAAATCAGAACAAAGATATGTTTTGTGTCAGATACATTTACAGTAAATTTGCACTGTAAAGATAAATGGATAAAGATTTTTCTTTCATAGAAGAAAAAAACAATTTTAGCTATTAAAAAGGTTTCTCTATGCTGGATGGATTCCATACTTTCATAAGGATACCTTCTATAGGTATCTATAAAAAATTTGTTACCACTATAACAAATATAAATAAATAAGCAGACTTGTAATTTACATTTTTCATTGAGATACAGACAGTAGAAAGGTGGGAATCTGAAAATACACTCACATATGCATAACAGTTTTAATCGTTAAGTGCTTCTAAAATTGTTATGATTGAAAGTTTGTTCAAGACATCTGGGAATCCTTCTTCTTTGGTAAAGTTAATTAAATTAGTAACATTAGAACTTTCATTGTACAATAGAGGGAAATTTTATTATGAGGAAGCTGTCTGCAAAGAGTTTATTTAGGAGTATCATGTGCCTAATGGTACCTATTCAAATAATTTCATTCTTTAAACAGATCATATATATCCCTCCTCTATGGGTCATAATGAATAAGCAATAAATCGTTTAAATACACTTTTTTATAGTTTTATTTGATTCACTCACCGTCAGTGAACCAGAAGAAAAAAATGGTTCATCTAAATTCCCTCTAAAATCAAGATTTAAACATCTACAGTTTAAGTAAATCCATGCATTCTTTTTCAGTACTGTATTCCCTAATCTAAACTCAATATAAATTCAACTAAATTTTCATGACTTCTAAATTAATCTGCCCATGTCCTTAATTCCAAAGGCATAATACCCTACAGAGCAACTGATATCCAGTCTTAAGTCAACACTGCATGTGCATCTCTGAAGAACTTAATCATCTTGTTTGTTTTCTGTCCTGGTACTCTTAACATTCATTGTTGTCACACTGGTTCAACATCAGTACAATGAAATGTAAGTACTTTTATTTATGACACATGTAGTCTGGATATTAGATCACTTGTCAGAATTGAAAGAGGTAAAATTTTAGACTCCTCTCACCTACTAGAGTATTTTAATCATTAACTATTATGCAAAAGACTTGTAAGCACCACCACTTTCAAATGAAAGTGGGCAGATAGGATTCTGAATGTTTGGGATGACATTTCTGATATTTTCCTATGTACTCAGTGAAGAATAAACTAAATCGCCTTCTGGATACACCTACGTTCCCTATGCAGTGAAAGGAGAACTATGTAATTGAAATAACCAGTAGATCTTGAAAACATAATTAATGTATGTGTTATATATTATTTCACCTTCAGAACTATTGATTGCAATGGATTTGGATTGTTCCATGAGGACAACTGTAGGCATGCACATGGATACTGGAAAGGGATTCAAATAAATTAAGTTTATTTGAAGAAAGAAAAAATGTGAAAGAAAAGAAAAAAACAATCCCATGTCTGATTTTAATTAAAAGCTACAAGTCAAGAATTACAAATTCATTACATGTGCTTTGTGAGGATAAGACAATGTCTTTCCAAGTGCTGAACTTCAAATATTTAAGTTAAAATCACTGAAAGAAATTAAATTATCAAAATTAAGTATTTTTCCAGCTATCCACTAGATAAAATCAATATGTATTTTCCATATGACCAACTCAGGCACAGAAAACAAAAAATAAATATTTGCAGTTATCCGTGATATTATTTATCTCGGTCCTGGATGCACTCATCTCCTTTTAGGGGTTCAACCAACTGTGTTCAAGAGGAGCACTGATCTGGCACAGCCACATAAACTCAGACTGCTATGAAGAAAAGCTGTGAGAAGCAGGGATCTTCCTCTCCTTTGCTTAGGAGTGCATTTGGGATCAAGCCCTATGACAAACGTGCTCCTTCCCCAGCCCCACCTGGTCTTACCTGATCCTGGTGATGGCCCCTCAATCTCTTGCTCCACTCAGACAATAACCATCAGTAACAGTCATGATGGCTGCATTCTGCTGGAGAACTCAGGGACACTAGTAGCAGCACAAGGACTAAGTGAGTTTGTGTAAGCCAAAATTCATCTGACCATGTCATGCTGACCATATTATTCCATAAATATGGGGGCAGATCCAGAGTCTGGTGAGCTCTTCTTGCAAGCCAGCGAGCTTCACACCAGGATTTCCCCTTGAGCAGGGACACCTCTCAAGAATATCCCTCTAGGCTGAGAGATCCCTTACCAACAACAGATTCCTATCAGTAAAACATATTACTATTCCTCTCATATGTGCATTACATCACTCACTACCCCTCCCCAACTTATTCCATGACAGGTCCTAGGTCCCTACCTCAGGTACCTTACAGTCAGGCCCATGCCTGGCTATGTACCCTGCTTATCTGCACCCTGACTCTGATCCAGGACTGGTCCCTACAAACTTGCGTGGCAAACACTGGACCAGTCCTGTCATTGCCTCTGGGCCTGACCCTGACCCTGAGTTGCTGACCTCCCAGTTTGTCTTAGCCATCTCTCATTCATAGCTTTGTCTGGTGCTCTGGACTTTCATCTGACTGTGATTACTGCCACGGGACCCAATCTACTCTTCTTTTTTAGGTACTGTAGGACTGAATCTTCCTGGGAAACCAACTTTCCCCTGCTTTGTTGCCACTCAGCTGTTGCCACTCAGCTCCCGACTTGCCTTTCCTCAGGGGGTACCCCCCCTTGTGTCCTTCTCTGATGTTATCTTGAAACAATGTTTATGAAACATGGGCATATTCAATCATTCAGCCAATTTCTTTGAGGAAAATTTTGAGAAAAAAAAGTAACATAGTATTTCACTCGAGTATTTTCAACAGAAATGTAGCTCAATAACAGTATCATCAAAGTCACAGATCTTCTTAGCATTGTCTAAAATGTGTGATTTGCCTATTACTTCTAAACTAAGTATGGAAATTAGGAGAAGTTTACGGTTGTCTAAAAAATGTATCTTGAATTTATGCATGGTTCACATAAAAAACTTCTATTGTTAAAATAAAAACCTGAAAAAATAGCTGTATACATGCAGGATGATGGCTACAACAGCTATGTAGGGTGTCCCAGCTGTTACTGATTTGATATGGAATTAGTAAGAGTGAATCAAATAGTGTAAGTAAATCATTATTCAATCAAACATGATATTAAAGATGAAAATTATGAAGAGATAAAGTTAAAAAAACAAAGTTACATGCAGTAAGGTGCCCCCACCATGAAATTCAATCTTTACATTCAGAGTATTTCTATTTAAAAGAAATTATCATAAAAAGTAGGTACTACGATGAAGTGTAAACTTCAGGAGAGCTAATGTACAAAAGAGAGATAATACAAAATATAATATTCTTACTATCTGAGCCAGATGATAAACATTAAGTATAAAAAAAAATGGGGCAGTATTCATCTCACTAAATTTTCAACTATATCAAAAGCATAGAGGCTTAGTCTTAGCTGTTCATATAGATTCTCTTTGTAATTTTAAAGGGAATATAGGCAATTTTTTATTTATGTTTGATTTCTACCTGAGGATGTCAAGTATTAAAAGTACAGCCTAAATGACTAGTTGTGTTGCCATATCTACAGTGATCTAAGAACACAGCAAAAAGAAAGCTTGTCGGTAGAGGTAAAATATAACAACTTCAGTAGAAGGACTAAGATTATAATGCATTAGTCATTGCTCTGGAATGCTAGCATTACATAAAACTGGTTGGTTTTATCATACCTCTACCTCCATATTTGCTTCAACTTAAACTATGTATCTGGAAGCAGCTAAGGCTGAAGTGAGTCACTCTAACTTTGCTGGAATGGAACTTGAAATCATCAATGCAACATGCTTGCAAACAGTGACTAGCTCCTGTAGTCACAAATATACGATACAAAGAAACTGACAGTTGAAAATAAAAGCCTGCTTGTGTTTCGGACATGCCTACATGAAGATTAAAGCAATATTGGATGTAATATATAGACAGTGGCAAGGGTCTGTACAGCAGTAAAGTCCCTACACCATCAAAGGACCTATAGGTCCATGTGGTGATAATGAGGAGGAGAAGGATTAGAATGTCCTTAATTATTCCCAGTCTACCCCTTAAAAGCCAGCCCTGCATTGAATACTGAAGCAAATTTAGAGGCTGTGCTTTTTGCTTACAGCTAACCACACCAATTTGTATCACAGGAGGTCTGATCTATCTTTTAGACAGTACCTCTATTTTTTCACCTCTGTGCATGCATACACGCAGAACTATTTCAGCACTATATAATCAATTTGACAGAACACATGTCACTCCCTTTTCTCTGCTGTAATAGGTGGTACCCAAGCTTTTGAGAAGTTCATCTTTTCACATGATTAAGTTTTGCCCCCAAATTCTTTTGTTCTTATTAAACAGTGTGAATTAAAATCAGTAATACTGATTGTTTAAGCAGTCTTTAATTCAATCTTCCTTGTAAATGCTTAGCAGTAATAAGTGTTTCATGTTATGGAAGTTTCATCATGTTTGGTGAAGTTTGAAAGCTTCAAGTTTTCCTTCTGCTAAAATTTAACTTTTAGGATTATTAACTTCATCTATAGGGATATTTCTTTCCTCAATTCCAAGCACGTTCAAAATGCATTATTAAATTAATATTCTAATTCTGAATTCCAGATATTAGAAAGAAAAACATTTGTTGCCCTAATATTAGAAACATAGTATTATTCAATTGATTTCACTGATTTGCTAAGATATCAAGAGAGAGTCATTGTCTGATCCTCAAATAAGAAAATCTTCTCAAGAAGAAAGACCAACATTCTTTCAATGAGGTTGTTTGCACATGTTTTTATGTGCTTGTATAAACAGTTAGGGGTAGAAAGTAGCTCATAAGTACTGCCCACCTGCAAGCTGTCAGAGTGGGAACTGTTTGTGATCCAGCAGCTATTGTCATGTTTGCAGAAGACTGTGTCTGTCTTAACAAATCCTGCCTAATACCTGATTATGTAGATTCAAAGATGTATAGTCTATGACTTTTTTTAAGATTGAGAAGCTTTCCTTAAAATAAAACGTTAAATACCCCTTTACTGTCAGCAACAATTGACCATATCTTTGGTGGCTAAATATTTAAGCGTTTAGTCACCATTGTATAATATAAAATACTTGCTAGTTACACTATTTTAAAGTATACTTGATAATTATTTTAGGGCAGTATATTACTTCTATCAGAGGAATATCATGGGTTCAATAATAAATACATTTAAACTGTCAAAACAAAAGTCTAAGCCCAAAAAAAAGAACTATAAAAAAGTTTGATTTGGGGTTATTCTGTTTAGGTTTTACAAATGTTTTAGCTACAAAGATCAGATTCTGTTATCCCTCTCAACAATACATTATCTTCTTGAAGATCATCTAGTGTAGAGATGTAATTTACAAATTAGAAAGAGATTCAAATTAAATTTCAATAAAGTGAATTTATCCTAGGAAATTTGGCATTTTTATTCAAATTAATAGGAGTATATCTACAAAATACTTCTATTTTTAATTAATATAAATAGATTACAGTTTCAGCTGAGAAAGACCGCAGGGGAAAAACTGATTCCTTGGACACAGCAAAAAAATATTGTAGAACTCCTGGAAATAGCCTTTACAAAGTTACTTAAAATATTATTATTTTTCTAAAGAGTACATACAATGCCTACATAGATTATTCTTGAATCTGTAGATAAAAGAGTCAACTTAAAATGAACTGCATTTGTATAAAAACAGCTGGTCAAATTCTTGAGCAATCATAATTCTGTGGTTTAATCTGTTAAGACAACATTATTTTCTAATACTCATTTGTTACTTGTGAAAAGATGCTGACATAAATTCATGATTAAGCTGCTATGACCTTCACTGAACCTTAGTAATTCTCATTTGCATTCTCATTAAAGCTGGGTTTCAGTCTCATTTTTTCAAGTCTGTAATAGCACCATATTCAAGACTGTATGAAGTCTTGCTAAAGAATAATTAACTAATGTGATAAAAATGTGCAATTTATATATATATATATATATATATATTAATAAGATGAAAATACTTAACTGGATAAAGATAGCAAGTATCCATATATGATATACAATAATGATCTATACATTGAAGCTAATAGATAAATATTTTTTATCTAAATGAAAAGAAATAAAGAAAAAACCCACTGGATTATCATGAAAAAATGACCAGTGATTAGTTTTTATTTGCAATGATATAAAACAATTTGATATTCTACATAAATTCAGTACTCCTACTTTATATATACATCCAAAGAATGAAAATCTACACGATTTTATGGCCAATGTTTAAATTGGCCAGTTTGTCAGTATTTACTCATATAGCCCTTCCTCACAGAGGAATGGATGTCTGTTCAAAAGCAGGTCAGAGAAGTTTAGTGAGCAAGGTCTAGACTCAATAGTTTTCTGTTTTTCAGTACTGTTCAGCACTGATGAGGTTTGTGCATGTCTCAGTCTTGGATTTTGGATATTAATAAAATTCTGTTTTTAAAAAGGTTCTTGATCTCTGCATCTAATATCTTTACAATGGGTATACAATTATACATCCATCTGAGTGATTTTGAAATCTGAACTGCCACCACTAAATATGGTTGCACTAAATATGCATAAAAATATAAAATCTGAGATTAATTCCAAATATGATTAAAGGACCCTATATCTGTGATGTACAACATTCATTTTTAGAAAAAAAAAATAAGGGAAGTATTTTCAAACAGGAACAGAAAATTTAATCTTCAGAATCTTAGTCTTTTCCATTTCCATACTAAAAATATATACATTCTGAAGACACATTTTCTAGAATAATGCTGATAAATGAACCATTTGGCAAAAGGTATTCAAACAGTTTCTGGTGTAGTAAAGGGTGTCAAAATTTTCAGTTTTGATTTTATATTATTTTATAATTTATATTTTTTGATTTATATTATTATAATCTGCAGAACAATCAATTTAGAGTGAAATATTGCTACACAAAGAGGAGCAGATATAATAGTTGTTTTCCACGCATACTTTCACATTAGAAGGGTAACTCTATTAGATAGAACTGGATAAATAAAATAGAAATCATTTATTTTCTTCCAAAAAATCCAAAGAATTATAATAATAGGCATGTGACTTTTTTTTTTTTTTAATGTCAGTTCCTGTAACAAAACCGGACCTTGAAAGAAATCCAAAAATCAAATAAGACAAGTTAATTTGTTAGAACATCCTGAAACTATTTTAAGCATTGTGGGCTTAGCAAAAAATGCTGATAAGTTATTTAAAATTATTGACCCCATGAACCAAATGTGAAAGGCACTCAACAAATTCTAAAATAAGACACAGCTAAACAGAGCCACCAATATTCTTATAGCAGTAAAAATTTGGCTGACTCAGGCAGCAGGAATATATATAAACTCGGTACCAAAATGAGAATATACAAAGAAATACTTTGAATCAGCTACTGCCTAATGCACACACAACACAAACCCAAACCTGAAACAGTAGCTATTAAGCCTAAACTCTACCCTGTCTTCACATTGTGATTTTCAATATTTACTTTCAGGAGCAATAATGAAGCAATAAAAATCAGTGGTCAATGTCTGTGTAAATATAATACAACTTAAGAGAAGTTCTCATTAATCTGGATATGGTTCTATACCCTGGATGAATAAAAATAAAGCATTTTGAATTCAAGCACGCCTAAATGGTTTCTGGTTGATACTGAGTACTGGTCTTATCTGGATAGAGCCATGAATTATAATACCTACTTTTATATCTCATTTTGCTGCCTGCAGCACAGATATCCATGTTGTGCTTTTTAATCCTTCCACTAGAACCCTAATAACCAGGTTTGTCTTTTTCTCCATATTTGCCTCTTAAGTTTGGGCCACAGAGAACCATGGTATGGAAAGAAGCAGAAACACACAGGATTGCTGTCTGACTGCATGTACAACACCTGCAGTATCCATTCCACAAATAAGAAAGAAGAGTCCTGGTCACACTAATAGGTCTTACAGGCACTGAATAGCCTTGCCTGGGGCCACCATCCATACACTCTGAACTCGGGATCTCATTTAAGCTCAGCAAAGAGCTGGAGATTTTGCTTGGAGTCCCTACCCAGGCTTGGGCAGAGGCTGACCCTGGCCTGTAGGCTGATTTTCTAGCTTCACTTCATCCCACATCATTAAGGATGTCTATAGGCTAGATATAAGCGTGATTTTCAAAAAATTAACATGAAAATTTCTCCTAAAAACTTATACAACATTTTCAAAACTAGAAAATCACTGAGAGATTTTGATTGCCAACTCACGGAGGTCCTTTGTCCTTTTCCATGTGTCAAAGAATAAAACCAAACTTCAATCTTAAAGCTTATGTGAATATATCTAATTTTGGAAATATATATATATATATATTATATAATGGATATATTGGATATATTATAATGGATATAAGTGGTATTCTCACACAATAAGAGTCAATACAATGGGAAAAATATTTTATATTTCCTTTACATGGACTATGTCAATGAAGACATATTTCAGAATTGATAATAACAGATTGAAGGTCCATTGACTAGAGTTTTTATTTTAATCAGTTCTCTTGTTTTATATCTGATTTTTTTACCCCTACATTATCTTTGCAATCAAGTGAAATTCATGATGAACATAAGAATATGACATCTACATCTTACACCAATATTCTTACAAGAAGCTACGAATTTGTCATGTAAGTAGTACAAATCCATTTTACTAAATAGAGATGTTTCCAGACATATTAACGCTAATTTTTTTTTCAATAAAATAATAGCATTTAAGAAAAATAAGTTTAATCACAAATATAATCTGAACACATGTTTCTGCAGTCTGCATTAAAGTATAAATGACACATTCACCTAAGTTAAATAATCTTGCCTGACGCTCAATCCACAGGAAAAACTTTTGTTTGCCAGATAAGAAGAGTTTTAATTCAAGGTTTCTGTTTTCTAATTCAAACAGGCCCCTGTTACTATACCTAAATTGTGTTAGATAGGTTGATATGTAACATTGCACCTAGATATGAGACTGCTGTGTTTGATAGTAGGCCAGAGAGAAGTTCAGTCCTAGGTCATTAAGATCATCCTGCTCTGAGCCAGGATTTAGCATGTGCCTAGGTTCATCAAAGTAAACTTTCTTGCACATTTTTGTGCTTCTATCACTTGGAACTTACAGGTTCCCAATCAGCAATTATTTAATTTGTATTACTACAAATGTTTCTGTAAATATTTCTTTTCATTTTCAAGAACCATTTCACTACCGTTCGCCATTAGGGAAATGATAGCAGAAAAGGTCACCAAAGTTTAATACATGAACAGAGGGTCTTAGAGATATTTATTAATCCCTAAAGGAGAATATCCTTTAGGGAATTTCCCATAATTCTGTCATTGGTTGGTGAGTATGACCTAATGAATCATACTAGTTAACACCAGGCTTACATCTTGAACCCACTGATTGCAGATTGATATCAAAATCCTTATAGTCTTACCTGGTTTATCTCTTGAGAGCAATAGTAATAGTTTTGAGACTAAAGAACAACTATGGTCGATTCAAGAGCATTACTTCCTTATTTGTAGACTGACTGCAGGCTTGCTCAGGAGCCTTCTCGAATAAGTGCTGTATAAACTACAAGTAAGTCACAGAGCAAATATTTTGAGATTGCAAGTTTATAGTTGAGGTGATTCAAAGATCAATTCCTGCTCTGCTTTAGTAAAAAAAGAGAGATGAGACTAGTTGATAGAGAATTCAGAAAATGCTTTGCCCAACTAGTTTATCCCATACTCTCAGAAAGTTTCCTGTAGTGATCAACTTGAGGAAGAAATTTCAGAAGGATGAATTTTGGAGAAACAGTTTCCAAATAGAATTTAGTTCTGAATGGGATGATATATAGACAGGTAAGTGTCTTCATTAACCTTTCTACAAATCTAGCCGATGTTTGCTCACCTTCATTACAATGGGATACTAATGCTACAGTTAGCATAATATCAGCTATTACAAATTTACAATTTGTTCCACAAATCGCAGAATCATAGAAACACGCTTTTACACCAAGTCATGCAAGCTGTGAAAAAAAAATCTATTGATTTCCTAGGAACCCTTCTGTCATGGAAAAGAACTCTTAAAAAATAATAAGCATAATTTCATGAAATCTACTGTGGCTCTTAAGCTACAATTCAGTTTCCTATCAGACAAGAATGAAATTTTGAGAAGAAAACAAGAAAATTATTTAACTGACTTAGGGAGAACTGAGATAATATTTTTTTCATAGAATTTTGACCCATGGTATACCAGCCATTACAGTTTGTGTTATGTCTTTTTTGTCTGTTATACGATGAATAAAGAAATAGCTCTTCTGTCTAACTGGTCAAAACCATGATTAAAGCTCTTCCTTATTAGTTTGTAAAGTAATGGATTTCCTTATAGGCCTGTTTACCCTCAAAATAAACAAAATTATAAAAAGTTCTCACCTCCCTAGTACAAAGGTTTCAAAAAAATTCCACAGGAATAGTTATCTTTCTGAGACTCAGAGTCTTTCTACATGTTGAAAAAGTACACAACATATCCATATATTAATTGGTTCATTGATTGATTAATTGATTGTGAAGAATATTTGTACATTAAGATTTGAATTGTGATAAATGCTTAGAGATTGCATTACTGTATTTTATATTCTACTTCGCAGTCAGCTAACCAAGGTCAGAAAGTCTTCTAAACTTCCTGTGTTTGAATAGACTTGTACTAGGTGAAATTCAATTACCTCTTTCTGATGTGGTAGTTCACCTTGTGCTTTTGTATGAGAATGGTTATATAGTCTTGGAATTTATATATTTCATATACTTCATACCATAGCTTCTGTTGAAAATTGTTTTATTTTTTCATTCAAAAGCTGCTTTATCATGCAGTAACCAAGGGAAGGATGCTGCAGGTGTGGCTATATTTTCATGTTACCTCTAGCTGTCTTGAAACACTTGACAACTGGGGTTTGCTTAGCTATTAATAACAGAAAAGCCCAAATCTCTGTGGCAGTTGTTTCTCAATTCAGACACACTTTTATATTATCTTCACGCTCATAATGTCATTCAGAAATTACTCTTTCACAAAAAAAAAAAAAAAAAAAAAAGTTGTAAGGCTTGTGTTAGCCAGAAAGTGAACATGGAACCACAAATAAACCATATGGTTAACGATTTATCAAAAGATTACATGTTCTGCTTCTTGTAGTCATCAGAATATTAACTTTTGACAGTGACATGTTGACAAGAAAGAAAACACAGAATCACAGAATGGTTAAGGTTGGAAGGGATACCTAGACATCATCTAGTCCAACCCCCCTGCTCAAGCAGGGACACCTAGAGCACATGGCACAGGGTGGCATCCAGGTCAGCTTTGTAGATCTCCAGAGAAGGAGACTCCACAATCTCTCTGGGCAGCCTGTTCCAGGGCTCCATCACCCCCACAGTATAAAGAAGTTCAAATGGAGATGGAACTTCCTGTGTTTCAGCTATTACCCCTTGCCTGTCACTGGTCACCACGGAGAAGAGTTTGGCCCCATTCTCCCTACATTCTCCCCTCAAGTATTTGTACATATTGATAAGACCCTCTCACAATCCTCTCTTCTTTAGACTAAAGAGGCCCAGGTCACTCAGTCTTCCCTCATAAGATAGATGCTACAGTCCCTTTATCATCTTCGTGTCTCTCCATGGACCCTCTCGAGAAGTTCCACGTCCCTCTTGTCCTGGGGACCCCAGAACTGCACACAGTCCCCCAGGTGGGCCCTCACCAGAGCTGAGTAGAGGGGTAGAATCACCTCCCTCAACCTGCTGGCAATGCTCCTCCTGATGCAGGACAGGATTCCATTGGCCTTCTTGGCTATCAGGGCACATTGCTGACTCATGGTTAACTTGTGATCAACCAGGATCTCCATGGAACTGCTTTCCAGCAGGTCAACCCCTAAACTGCACTGGTGCCTGGGGTTATTCCTCCCCAGGTGCAGGACCCTGCACTTGTCCTTGTTGAACCTCATGCCGTTCCTCTCTGCCTGACTCTCCATCCTATCGAGGTCCCTCTGAATGGCAGCACAGCCCTCAGGAGTGTCGGCCACTCCTCCCAGTTTAGTGTCTTCTGCAAACTTGCTGAAAGTGCACTCAGTGTCCTCATCCAAGTCACTGATGAACACATTGAACAGCACTGGGCCCAGTACTAGGCCCCTGGGGGACACCATTGGCCACAGGCCTCCAACCAGACTCAGCCCCATTTATCATCATCCTCTGGGCTCTGCCATCCAGACAGTTCTCAATCCACCTCACTGTCCACTCATCTAACCCACACTTCCTGAGCTTCCCCATGAGGATGTTGAAAGTCTTGCTGAAGTCAAGGTAGACAACATTGACGTCTCTCCCAGCATCCATCCAGGCAGTTATCCCATCATAGAAGGTTATCAATCAGGTTGGTCAAATATGACTTTCCCTTGGTGAATCCACGCTGACTACTCGTGATCACCTTTTTTTCCTTGAGAAAAAAAAAAAAAAAAAAAACAGCCTTCTTCCACAATCATAAAAGAACGGGAAGAATACAATCTGTCTTCTCACTCTCTATAATTTAGAATACAATATTTTTTTTCTGAAGGTTATACACTTCAGTCTCCTAATCTTCATTTTTTCATGGGTGGGAAACTGGTCTATGAGAATGCTTGTAGTTAGCAGTTACCCAGATATCACACTGAGCAGAACTGCATACTTATTTAGGCCATAAAGAATTTACCTTGCCTGAGGTAATAGTACTAATTAGTATTAATACTAACAGAAGAAAGAAATTAACACTTGTAGGCAAATGCTATATCACTATTTTATAACTGCTATAGAGAAATATTGATATGAGGCCATTTAGTTTAGGCTGCAGCTTTCTTAAATAGCAAGTGTCACTTCCATTCTGAGTCATTTTCCTACACTAAATAAATGTATTAGGTTAACAGATGCATTTATGGGAGTTTGCACATTATAAGGAATATATAATTTCTAAAGTTTTGCATGTTTTAATATTTGTTTTGTAGAAAGCTTTCATTTAAAAATGTTAAAATAAATTGATTATGCAAATTGCTATACAGTGATACAAGGTAATATATTATATTCACAGGGCGCTCAGTACAAGATTTCTTTTCTCAGATATGAATAGGACTCTGTATTGGTAGGGAAAAGTACACCTTGGACTCATAATCTCTTTTTTTATGCATAATTGTGCAGCACAATTTCATTTTGTTGAGAATTTTGCATTTTGTAGGTTTTATAGCTGTAGGTGACATTTACATGATTAAAAAGTGCTAATGGCAAAACTGCAAAACTTTTACATGAAAGACAGTTTCCTGAACACTAGTTATGAGCGAGAGCTAAAGCAAGAAGTACTTGCTAACTGCAGGTTTCCAGGCAATACAATAATTCTTCAACAAAAGCCAAAAAAAAAAAATCATCTGCAATCTGTTCACAACCCATGTAGAGGGCATCAATTCACTTAGGAAAGTGAATAGAGTATGTTTATTGTAGAAGTACTTTTTTAGTCTGGTGGTTAATCTTCAAGAATTAATTTTTAAGGATTAGTTTCCAGTCATTTTTTTTAAACAAAATCATGAGGTAGACTGAATATTTACTGATATCCAGACAACCCTTTGAGTAAAATGAATGGAATGATTGAAACTCTACAATGCTAGAATCTTTGCAACTGAAGGTATTCTATAGTTTAAACAATTTAATGAGCTTAGTGTACTCTGCACCTTGAGGACTCAGGTTTTGCTGGATCAGTAACTGAGATGCACCAAATTTATGAGTCTGGGTCCAATTCCCTCTCTTTTATACTGAGCTCTACAGAAGATATCTAGAAGATATTCTAAAGAACATAACAAGGGAAGGAATAACACTGAACTGATGAAGATGGGCAAATAGTTCTCATGCCTGTGTGTGTTTAGAATCAAAGATTATTAGAGAACAGATTAATCTCACAGTAAGGAGTGATATACCATTTTAATGCTGTGAGAAATAACAAAATTATGACCTAAGTGTATAAACTAGCCCTCATGATGGAAAAATAATATAAAAGCTTCTAAACTACTATTTTTATAAATTATACCTATATTACCAGCAAATAGATTCATCCAGTTGGACTTAATGATTTCCCAAGATGTTTCAATATTTTCTTATACTTACATACTTTCAAGTTGGTGCCAGATTTTAATGATTTATAAAATGGCTTAGCAATGAATAATGCAAAATACTACAGGGTTACATTTTGCTTATGGTATGTTTATGCACTTCATATATTGCAGTTCAAAAAACAATCTTCCTCTACTTCTTCATATACACCAGGCATTAATGTAATAGTCTATTATTTGGAAAACTTCCTTCCACTTTACTTAATTGCAAATCAAAAGGATATATACCTGAACAGGCATTAAAACAAATGCTTATACATGAAAAAGAAAGAAAGAAAGAAAGAAAGAAAGAAAGAAAGAAAGAAAGAAAGAAAGAAAGAAAGAAAGAAAGAAAGAAAGAAAGAAAGAAAGAAAGAAAGAAAGAAAGAAAGAAAGAAAGAAAGAAAGAAAGAAGGAAAGAAAGAAAGAAAGAAAGAAAGACTTATCGGGTAACATAGTCATTGGATTCTAAAAATAATTGGGGAGAGGAGAAATAAATTTAAAAGGGGAAATCCTCAAACAAATTCATCAATTCAGTGTTGGTTTAGCACCAAATCTGCAAATATTTACTTTCAATTCAACCCTGTAGGTTCCAGTAGTATCTATCATCTGGCCTGAATATTTTAGACATGATCCATCATTTATCTGTCATTTAATCTCAAACCAAATATCCTAACATAATCCAAGATCTGACTGTAAGATTGTTAAAGGAATAGAATCCCTCCAAATCCTTAAAATGTGACTATTTTAGAAGTTTTCTCCCAAAGCTGAAGAGAAAATTGTCCATAGCACTTAAAAAAAATGTTGCTGAAACCTAAGGTCTCATTAGACCCAAAACATCTATCGGCATATCTTTTTGATATGAAGGAATTAATGTGGTGCTAAATGTAATTAACAGTGATTTTTCTTTCTTGCTCTACTGCTAATTGCAATTAAACTGGAATCTTTCTTTGCAGCAGTTTGTGTACTGAAATCAACACTCCTTTGTGGGTATTAATGACCATGTAGTTAACTAGAATAATTTCATATAGGCTATTAATTAGCTGCAAAGTACAATAGTAGTATCTGAATCACTACGTGCTGCAGATAGGAATCTTGACTGTTCCAATCTTAGAATTTCTTTCTAATTTTGTATTTCTGCAAGAGCTATCATCTACTGTCATCAATCTATTACTGTTCCTTGATGTCTCAAGTTCTTGCTACACTTAGCAATCTCCTTTTACTCAATTCAGAATATTGGTAAGTAAAATACTTTCTAGATTGTCACTAATTACTACGTCACTACTTATTTTTTATTTACATTCACTGAATCAGATTTTTGCATTTCAAACCCAGGAGCTTTTTTTGCCCTAAACTGCAAAGTTCTCACAAAATTAATTGCACTTTTTCTATCATATTAACTCCCCGCAAGGCCAACCTCTGTGTTCTAGCTGCTAGTAACACTAAACTCAAAATATCAGATTGTTCCACAGGCAAAGAATTCCCAGTCAGAATCTATGAAGCCAGAAGCTCTTCCAAGATTAAGTTTCTCCTGCTGTCACACATACCAGCAGAAAGCAAGCAATAAGAGTTTAACTGCCAAGTATTTCACACTACTTGTTTGTGCTAAAACCTCTCATTATCTTTGCAATCCATTCTTTCTTTCTTATCTATTATTTGTCATTTTCTAATCTTTTAAGTTATTAGCTTCTTTGAGGCAGGGAGCACATCTTGGTATGTATTTGAATGCTGTTGTAGCAAAGGGAGGCTAAATTCAATTAGAATTACTCATTATCAGTTATTACTGCAATAAATACTTAATATATTACTTCTAACACTACTGCTAAAATGTATGAGATTTCCTTTATTGTCATGCCGCCATTTTAGAACCCTCAAGCAATTAGGGTATATTTGAGGTAAATGAGGCACAAAATAACTACTGCGCCTTTCTGGGCCTTGCACAGAAATGCTGTGATTCTGCTTAAAATGAGCTTCCTGAAAGACGGCAAATTCATGGCAGCGACAGCATTTGTCCATCACAGCCTAGTCAGCGGCTTCTCTTTCACTGTTGGTCCAAGCAGCAGTGACCTGCCACTTCCAAAACTCGAGGAAGAACACATTCTGAAAGCAGCATGAGAGAAGGTGGCCACCAGCTCCTTACTTAACACTCCAAGACAGAAGTTTAGAAGGCAGTGGGCCATCTCCTAAAAGAGTTCCCTGCTGTCTTGAGTCAATCTAAAAATCAGACATAAGTCAGAGCATTAATATCTTGCTGGGAACTTAAGATAGTGAAGAAGGTTAATAAACTGTTTATCATTTGACTTTTCAGCATTTATTAAACATTAGATATATATTAAATACTACTACAATTTTGTTTTCTGTGACACTAATGGAGGAAATCAGACTTCATAAGGATAATTTCTCTTTATCTATTTTTACTTTTTATTGATAAAGCAGCTATTTAAGAGTTGTCATGCAAGATACAGCATAGCAACAGTTAAATTTAACTAAATGTGCATCAACTCAAGATCAGCCTAACAAGAAAACCTGAGTATTAAATAAACTGGAATTATGAAGATGTTTTAGAGAGTGAAAATATACTTAGAAATATCAAAGTGAAACAAGATAAATCTCATTTTCAGAAGTGATCTAGGATACTTACTGCATTATAACTGCTGAGCTCACACAGCTCACAAAGCCACAACCTTGATTAATAAAACCACCTCAGTAGGCAGACCTCAGCAGAGACTACATAACAGATGAATGCTAATCCAGCTTTACAGATTGTTTTTGTAGTCTGTTCCAAGCCACATACAGCCACAACAGAATTAGGAGGTTCTTCACTTAACCAGGTAGTTAGTAGTTTACATGTAGCCAAAGGAAAATGACTGGTCAAATCTGTTAGAAGAGTCATTGACATGAACTTGAGCAACAGTATGCCCAAGATCTACTCCCCAGGGAATCTGGCCTCCTTGCATTTAAAAGTGAGCTGGATATTATGCAAAGGAGTGGAAGCTAGGTTAGAAAGAGCATTTCAGAATACTTCATTTCACATAAAAGAAGCTGAGATGGGAATTACTGGACTAAGAGAGAAATAAACATAATTTCCATTCTAAATGAATCAGTTCTTTTTAATAACAGAACTAGAAGGTTCTCTTTCATTTCAGATGAATGTCTTAATCATTGGGAAATTTTGCTGCTAGGGCAGTGGGCAGGAAGAGCAGTTTATGTTTTTTAGAGCTGTCACTAAGCTGTACCCATACACTCTTGAAGACTGCTTTCATTCAGCCTCTAAGCAAAAATCTCTGTGAACAGAATTAACACAGTCACTATTGTGAATTAGCCACTCGGAACTCCTCTGTTTTCAAGCGGTTGTGATTTTCTATAGAGACTATATCAATAAAAGTGGAAAATTCCAGGCACTCACAATTCAAAATACTGTGGTTCAGCTATCAACTGCTTAAAACAATTTCACATGTCAAGTATTCAGGCATTTTCATGCAGTATCAATATTTTCAAGTAAAATAGCATAATGTTAGATGGGTTTAAGCAAAAAATAATAATACAAAAAATAAAAAAATACAGTGTAAATGAATGAAAAAATCATATCTTAACCAAGTAGTAACCCAATATTTTAAAATAAAAATATATTGCTAACCCATTACTTGGGACATGTGAATTTTGTTTCAAAATATAAATGTATAAACAAAAAACAACTAAACAGATCCATATTTTAGACAAATACACGTAACTATGCTGCTTACCATGTTTTAATGAGTGGAAACTACAGCAGAAATGAAATATCTTATAAAGGTACTTCAGACACAGACAGAATCCTAATGCTGAAGAGTTCTCAGCTGGAAGATGGCTATAGCTTAGGTAACCACTAATCAGTTTAGACTTTGCCTCCCTGATTTTCAATATGCTACCATTGTCAGTGCTACCATTTCCTAATTTGCTTTTTCTCTTAGTCCACAAGTAAATATTTTATATGCCACCAATGCATGCCTCTCTTCTATTACGTTATTTTACGTTTTTTTTTGTATTCACAGTGATAAAATATACTCTGTGTTCCTAGCGATCGAGCAAGTACAGCAAGCAGGGCCCTGTTGAACCCTTCTGTCTACAAACTCATGTCAAGTCTTCCATCCAGCCCACAGCTCCAGTATAACAGTACGAGTTATGGAGACAGGTTTTATTTAGTGCATTCCCTGTCATTACATACAGCTGAATCACCAGTATCCTGAGGCAGTGAAAAACCTCAGTCACCAACTCTTCATACTGTTGTTCTACCATGCACTGAAATACACAATGAACTTCTGATTCTCCTTAGCCTCAGGCTAGGCTCGTTACAAAGGTTGTTCTTTCTCTGCCCTACTTTCAGTTCATTTTATCATGCAGAGCTTAGAGCCTTTCTTCTAATTTATTTATTGGTCTGAACACCAAAGAAGCTTTCTATTATGATCTGCAGCCACAGCTGCTTTTGAAATAGATTTTAAACTTAATATCCTGCTGAAACTAGCAGGAATAATACTTGAGAAAAAAAAAAATCAGAGAAATACTGACCAAGCCAAGGAATGCTTTAAAAATATGTACAAGAAAAGGTAAAATTAATATACAAGATAGTGCCACAGTTGACTTATTTATTGAATTTAGAATATTATTTCCTTTATTAAACTCAGCCTAACATAATTAGTAAGTAAGTAAAGTAATGCAGGTAATGCAGACCCAAGTAAAACTGATGTTAATTTTATATTTTCTCACACTACTGGCCCTCCAAGGTAGATGGAGAATGCAATTAGCAGACTTATTCCCTACAATTCTGTTGATTTTTTCAGAGGAAAACTAAAAATGGAGAGAATTAGGTTGACTGCATCACTCAATCCACTCAAACTTCTGAAAATTATCATTCTCTAATGGAGAATGGGCTAGTAGACTTGCAAATGCCAGTAAACGCCTACAACCAAACAAGCACAAGGAGTCTTCTTTGCCTCTAAGATAAAAAAGATTTACCCATATGAAGTGCTCTAATGCTAACAAAATGGTTAAACAAAACAAATCACTTCAGGGGGATTGAAAAAAGTTAATATTCTCAAAAATATTACAAAGAATAGGTGCTTGAGGATGGAAATACCTTAAAACATGCCACTGCAAAAGCACAGCTTGGACACCCATTGGTAATGGAAGCATGAAAGGTGAGACAATATTCAAACAGTATTATTAGCACTCCAGAAATATAAGTCTTAATAAGACTTCCATATGAAAAAGAGTAAGAATATTCTTTTAGTTAAATACTATCTTACTCCTTAGAAACATTATTTCATGGTCTGTGTGTTAAAATCTATGAACAGCATATTCCAAACCTACAGACTTTACGGTATATAATAAGCATGAGTTTTCTAAGAACTAAGTATGTACTGGTTTTGGTTGATTTTTTTTATGACAACAAAAATACTGTAATTCTACTTTTTAAAGGTAATTAAAGTGAAAGACTTTGACATCCCAATCTCCTCGTTCTTACTAAAAATACATATTTAATTTTAAGTCATCCCAGCATGACAACACTTTGCTAAAACAGGAGTGAAAAAATCTAGGTCAAATTTGCAAAACACTAAGGAAAAAAAAAGTCTAAATCAAAACATTTTGAAAGTAAACAACAGTTAGCAGAGAGATTCAGTAGCCTGAATTGTCACCATTACAAATTTCATATCCTAAAGACAACTTTTATCATTAGTAAGTGACCTTATGTAGACAGATAACTTCTTTTAAGTTTATGCTTCCTCTGTCTGACCTGATTTTTGATTGCTGGAAGGTTTTGATTGCTGAGTGACTAGAGAATTAGACTCCACTTTCAGTTGCATTTTCATAAATCCTGTCATGATTGCAAGTTTTTCATAGCTCCTTGTGTAATTGCATTTATAGATAGTACGATATTTTAAAATTCCCATACTAAAGATAATTGTATGTTTTAGCCAGTGTTCTTCACAGGCAATGGAAGCAATGAAAGACAGCTGCCACAAACCAGACTGTTACACTGCTGTGGCATTTGCCTTGAGAGCTGCAGGAGGTGGGTGCTGGCACATCTGGAAATGTCTGAGTAGTGTTTAGAGCATGAGTATGAATAAGGATGGGAAAAGGATAAGCATGCCCATGGGGGACACTGTTTCCTTGAAGGAGTAGTATTTTGCAGTATGGATGGGATAGGGTTTTGTCTGGTATTGTCTGTTTAGTAGTAAGGCAATAGAGATCAACTTAAAGTGACCTGTGGTTTGCCTGATCTTCTCATCCTATAAAACAGGCGAGAAAATAAGAGCATCACCATACTATCTAAAGCCAGAACCCAAACGAATCAACATCATTAACCAGTTTTCTATCACTTTTTTTTTTTTTTTTACCCCTGAAAAATAGTACTACATAATAGCACTACTAATTAGATAACAACATCTTCAAAGACCTGAAGTAAAAAGTTATAGAGAATCATTGCCAATAAATAAACTGAGTATGTGGCCAGGCAAATATATTGATATTTCACAGTACTTTTGGATAGTGTTAGGTAAAAGAAGGATTGAGTTATTCAGGTAGCAAAACAGAACAGAACCTGACCCTAACTGCTCTTCATGACAATTAGTGACATTAGCATTTTTCCTATTCAAACATAAGTTGAACTTTAAAGGAAAATAAGTCAACCTCTTTACCTCAGGCTCAAATCTCAGTGCAGGTTCAAATACTTTCTTTTTGTGAGTAATAAATCATTTATGTTTAGAGAAGTACACTTCAAAGAAATGAAGAAGTGAAGTCTATGGAATGAGCATGAGAGTGAAAGTCTCTGTTAAAAAGCAATTAACAAAATAGAAACAGGGCACTTATCCCATACAGAGAGAGCTTTTCACTAAATTAACAAAAATGTGGATTTAATTTGGTTCATCTATTCAGGGCAAGGTAGTCCATAAAAAGGATAATAGCAGCTATATTGCCCATCTGGGACAGTATTCTCAAAAGCACTTAATACTAGTATAATTCTGCTGCCATTAATTTTATTAGGAGAAAATCATGGGTGCTTTTAAAATCAAAGTCATCTCTAGTCCTTTCTGCATTGGACTTCAAATTAGTTTCCAATAACTAATGCACATGCTATTGCTTAATATAACATTTTCTGTTCAAATATATATCAAAGTCTCTTCACCTTTGAGTTCTCACTGACCACTTACTATTAGAACAGGTCTCTCTTTTTTTCTTTCCTACTCTGTATAGGAAATATAATTTTTTGACCTTTTGTAAATCCATTCAAAGAAATTTCTGATGCTTCCTAAGAATGCAGCAACTCTATTTATTACAGAACCACAAAAACGTTGAGGTTGGAAGGGACCTCTAGAGATCATCTAGTCCAACCCCCCTGCTCCAGCAGGGACACCTAGAGCACGCGGTACGGGGTGGCACCTAGGCCAGCTTTGAAGATCTCCAGAGGAGACTCCACAGCCTCCCTGGGCAGCCTGATCCAGGGCTCTGTCACCCTTACGGGAAAGAAGTTCTTCCTCGTATAGAGATGGAACTTCCTGTGTTTTAATTTATACCCATTACTCCTTATTCTGCTGCTGGCCACCATGGAGAAGAGTTTGGTCTCATCCTCTTTACATTCTCTCCTCAGATATTTATAAGATCCTCTCCTAAAATATTGATAAGGTCTCCTCACAATCTTCCCTCCTCCAAGCTAAACAGGCCCTGCTCACTTAGTCTTTCCTCATAAGATAGATGCTTCAGTCCATTAATAATTTTTCTCACTCTACGCTGGACCGTCTTGAGAAGTTCAATGTCCTTCTTGTACTGGGGAGCCCAGAACTACACGCAATACTCCAGGGGCAACGTCATCAGAGCTGAGTAGAGGGGCATGATCATCTCTCTGAACCTGCTGGCAACGCTCTTCCTGATGCAGGCCAGGATTCCATTGGCCTTCTTGGCCATGAGGGCATATTGCTGACTCATCCTTTACTTGTTGTCAACCAGGACTCCCAAATCTCTCTCTGGGGAGCTGCTTTCCAGCAGGTCAATCCCCAATCTGCACTGATGCCTGGGGTTATTCCTCCCCAGGTGCAGTAACCTGCACTTGTCCTTGTTGAACCTCATGAGGTTCCTCTCTGCCCAACTCTCCATCCTATCTAGGTCCCTCTGAATGGCAGCAGAGCCCTTGGGAACGTCGGTCACTCCACCCAGTTTGATATCGTCTGCAAATCTGCTGCGAGTGCACTCAGCATCCTCATCCAAGTCACTGATGAACACATTGAACAGCACTGGGCCCAGTACTGGGCCCCTGGGGGACACAACTGGCCACAGGCCTCCAACATGCCTAGAGATGGTCTTTAGGATGAGCTGCTCCATCACTTTTCCAGGTTGTCCATTTATGTCTTTTACAGTTTACATTTATTTCTTTTCTAGGTTGTCCATTTTATTGTCTTTTTACAGACATGTCATTTACAGACACATCTTTTTTAGTCTTTTTTTATGTCTATTACAGTACCACAAGTAGCCAGTAACTACGATCTTCAGCCATTCCCAGTGAGAGGCCCAACCTAAGAGCAAACTGAGAGAAGGGAAGAGAATTCCTTTGCTGAGTTCTTACAGCACATTGTGGTTGTGTCTTTTCCTCACTTACCAGATTCAAGATGTTGGGTATTGTTCCAAAGTCCATGTGTGGTTTGGCTGGCCTTCCTGAGACAAATGATTTCAGTAGAACTTGCTATAGTAATAGCACTGACTTGGGTCCTTTTATTTCTACATGTTTGTAACAAAACAATTTACATTTTTACAATAAAATTCAGGGATTCCTTTCTTTTTTTCCCCTCCCCCTTTTCTTTTTTTAATTCCAAACCAAGAGTATGTATGATACAATATACTCTTGGCTCTACAATGATTCAAAATCAAAATAGATGTGAATGAATCTAAATACACTGAAGATAGGGTAGAAAAGCTGTCAAGTCTACAGATGTCTTAGAAAGAAGCTGAAAAAAATCCTAAGGGTCTGAAAATATGTTGATGTATGGAACAAAATTGCATTGCCATTATTGATCAGAAGTGAAGCTAAAAATATTACAGCTTAATATTAGCCAAAGAGAAAAAAATAGGGGAAAATGAAGAAAGACAGAAGGTAAAAGTAAAAAGTAAAGCCATGCCAGGAAACTGAATTATTTTCCTGGAAATGGTTTTAAACTAACGATTAAGATTAAGAAAGTTGGATAGGCCCACAAATTGATTTTATTATTTATAATATCCTTTTAAAATGCAGTTGCATGTTAAATTAGAGGGTATTTTAAATACCACATAATTTATGACTAGTACGACAACATGATTGTGGTCTGAGTCCGTATTTTAATAAATATGAGTTGCAGATGGCCATATGGGTTTCTGTATTAGAAACTGAATTGCAGAAGCCTTAAAACACAAGGTTGAAAGAAAAGCTACATTTAAAATAAATAGAGGGTACATTCAAAGAGTTGTCATAGGATATACTATAGCAATGGAAAAATGGGATACATTTCAGTAATGACTATGGAGATGTTAGCAAAACAAAAAGTCAAATAACTTGTTGAAACTAAGTTAAAATGGGTGTTTAAATGGCAAGTAAAAATGTATATTTATGCTGAACTAAATGTTCAACCTATACAATTTTAGGTAATTTAAATTACTAAGTCCCTATATTACTAGGCTGTGTTCAGATGTAGTGAAGTAAACTAATGACAGAGCAAGGACTGAGAGATTAGGATCCCAATTTAAATGTCATATATATCACAACTACTTTTTCTCTCTACAGTTCTGATCCATCAGTTTAACACGCTAAAAGAAAATAGGCAGGATTCAAAGAATGCTAAATATTCCATCAAATTATTTTTATGTTTACAGTAAGTACTTCCAGAATTTTGAGATGATGGAATTTTACTCTTCTGCAATTTGAATGATATTTATACATTTTCATTTGATCTTAGTCAGTTAATGTACCCTTGTCAGCAAGCTCTCTTTATATCAGATAATTCATAGTACAATGAATCTGCAAAACTAGTGAATTATTAACAATTACAGTCAAAATTCCAATTAATTTGCAATGTTTCTCTGTTCACTGTAAAAGAATAATTTTATATCAATCACTAAAATAAAAAACTAAGTACATTAATGGCTATTCCTCCAGGCTATCAAGCTAACTGGGGGTTTGGGTTAAGAATAAGTAATCCCAAACACCAAAAATCAAGGTTGCAATATAAAAAATGATTGGAAAGCTTTACTTATTTTGGAAGAATGTACATATATAATAAAATGGCAATATCAATGGTAATCTAGCCCCTATACAGCTTATCTTTCTCCCTTACATTTCAAATTATCACTACCTAATATGGAATTAAATATCAATATCAAGTGAAGAACCTGAAGAACAAAAATGACTTGCGAATCACTTAGATCACCAGCAGAGCTAAAATGTGATTTTGCCAAGAAAAGAATGTTCAGTAAACATTTCTGGTAAAATCTGAAATGTCATAACAAGGAGATGAATTTTACTGATTTATTTATTTATTTATTATGTCCATTTGCTTGGCCAGGTCAATAAAGACACTCTGAGAAATCTTTTAGATTTTCAATTTCCTGCTGTTTTGCCTAGTAATTTTCTCTGATGCTGACTCAGCTACAGACCTAATTTTGTTAAGAGCTGACATTTAGTCAGGTAGACTTAAAAATATTTAAAACAAGATGAAGAATCATTTGGTGAGGGTCGCAGGGTTTCCAAGACTAAAATGATGCAAAAAAACACCCAGCGTAGTAAAATAGTATTTTGAAAAGAAGCGGGAAAAAAAACGTAATATTAAACAGAATCAAAAATATAAACATGTCCAGAAATAGAAGATAAAATTAAGACTATTAGAGATGATTTTCTGTTTTTTTTTTGTTGTTTTTTTTTTTTTTTTTTTTTAATTTCAAGAGAATAACAGGAAAACAAATTTAGAAAACAAAAGTTCCCAGATGTCTCAACTTTTAATTTTAGGACACTATAAAGGTCATTATTGTTTATAATAAATATTTTTATGAGTTAGTCCATGTACAAAAGTACCACAGATAACTGTATCACTACATTTGATTAATTCCTAATCTCAGGTATCATCAGTGTTAGCTTGGAATTATATGATTTTTTACATAAGGCATAGGGAACAGACAAGTTTAATGCAACTACAGTATAAGTGCATCTGCAGTAATGATCTGTTTTCATTTATATATTTTGGTAGAAAAATCATAAATGAAATCTAAGTACAATAGTTACAGTGGATCTTATAATTTGGTCAATATAAAAAAATAAAGTAATCCACTATTTGAAAATAACTGATACAAACTCTAAATTATGATAACATACTTCTAGTGCTACTATAAAGATATTTTCATTAGAAATTATTTAAAATTTTATTCATTTAACAGATCCCATTCAGTCATCATTAAAAATCCTTAGGTTGGATACTTTCCATGATGTCCAGAGGCACTGGGAATTATTTTCTTAATTTTAATTATCAAGTTGCCATGTGTCCCATTCTCTAAAAATCTTTTTCTTAGAGAACATGAATATCTATTACTGAACACATTATTTTCTTCTGTTACGGCTGTCATTTAAGCCAATGAAATAATTACTGACCACTTGTGCAAGTAGAAAGAGTTTGCAAAAGTGAAAATTCCATAGTATGTGGAATGCCAAGGACTTCCTGTTTTGGGTATCTTTCACGGTTGAGAATACAGAGAGGACAAAATATTTAAAGAGTTAATATATTACCTCCTATACCAACTAATTGTGTGAATTCACAGACTTTTTAGACTTTGTAGAACACAGAGCTTCAATAACTGAAGGAAGAGTTGGAAATTAATTCATAAATATTTTTGACACTCATTAAGTCTTTTGTGCCTTTGATTTTTATTTCCATCAGTTTTTAACAGTAATAAATCATTACAGTCTAGGTGATGACATATAGGCCAAATTCATCTTTCTGTTTCGCCTGTCTTTTTGGGGGGGTGGTTAGGGGGAATGAACAGTTCAGTGAACAGAGCCTGAACAGCAGAATGTCTCCGCTAGCCCAAGCTCCAGTTAGTGCTAGAGGGAGAGTTTTGCTCCTGCTGCCAGCATTTCAAATTAGCAATGGCAATAAAGACTACGGGACTATGCATACACAAGCATACTTCAACACACAGTTGTCAAAGTGGCAGCTGTATTACCTCAGCCTTACAGAGGAGTATCTATCTTTTCTCCCAACCTGATCATATCTGAACACTATGTGCAAGCAGTGCTTGACAGAATAACAGTACTAAAGAACAGCAATCACGTAAACAGAAATAAAAATACATCATCTTTCTTACAATATAGGCTTCACTTACTGTAAGGATAACAGACTATATTTTAAAAGCATTAAAACTTTAAGCCTGCATTTAGTTGGTAATTATACTGATTAAACTTTTGCATGTTGTTTTTATTATCTGACTTTTTTTTCAGGGCAGTTAAGTATTTTGCATGATTAAATATGAAACTCTGCAAAGTCTACAGTCTATAACCACAATTAACATTTTATAATTGTGGTTATTTTAATTTTAAGACATCATGGAATCTGTTAAACACAAAAGTTGCATAAGGCCTTTTGACTTTCAATATGCTATAGGAATTCATCTGCACATTAAAATTTGTGAAAACTCTTCAAAGCCACCATAAAAAATGGAAATTGCCTTTTTAAAATCACATTTGTATGGAGATATGTCCCTATGGCTTCCTCATATTGGCTGCCAATGACAGAACGCACACCAGAGGTAAATGCTGCCCATCTGCATGCTTTGAACACAATTGTGTGCCAGCAGCTAAAAGTATATGTAGAGAGATACAGATATGGACATATATCACATCAAGCTTCTTCATCCTGGAAAACACAATTTGGAAAGTGAACTGTAGTGGTAGCCCATAACTGTCATCTAAGTTAACAACGCATCATCAGCAGCATCATTTGCAACTTCGGGACAGAAAGCATTGCTATCACATTGCCTCCAAAGCTCTGCCAAGATGAACATGTGCTGTCAGGGCAGACTTCAGTGGAGAACAGAGCCTGACAAGCAAGCGCTGATTCCACCCTCTTGGTGAGAAACACTTGCCAATTATGTGGTAACGGCAAATGAATTTCTGAATTACATAAATTAATTGCTGAATGTCTAAGGAAAAATAAATCATGTTCTTACCTATTATTGCGTCAATCTAGTCTCAAGGGTTGTCTTTTCTTTTTCATAGGTACATTAATACATAAGGAAGGAATGCTCAGATAATAGCATAAATGTAAGTGATTTCAGATAAATAAATAAAGGCAGTTTTTCATTGTGTTCTGCTATAGTGGTATATTATTTCTATGTATAACATGAATATGTTTGGAATATTTGCATTAAAAAGTTGAAAATACTGAAGAAAAGCAACTCTAATTTAATTTAGTCATTTTTAGTACTTAATTTATGCTTCCTATATACATTTTTTTTGTCAAGTCTAGTTGGCATGTATCTATAAAAATGCATTTCCAAAACAGCAATATAGCCAAGCTCTAAGTGAGTTAATTATCCATTGGCCTACTGCCACCATTTTTTTTCTAAGAGATCTTTCATTATGTATTGTTTAGAACAGAGGTATTACGTTGAAATACTTTCTATCTTGCAAAGTGAGAATTACCGCTAAATGAAAAGCTATCTTTTCTAAGATATGAAATACCTTATCCACTTCTTAAAGTCAAGAGATCCTCACTGACTAGCCCCAGAGCCCCAGCAAGTGAAGGTCTGACATCTAAATTTTACTCCTTCACAGCTTCTACTAGAAGATGAGTTTCATTTTACTTCCAGTGGATTTGCTCATGTCCAGAGACCACCTAAAATCCATCAAACAAACAATTTATCAATAACTATAGTACTTTTTTTAGTGACTACATATCATCCCTTTTAGCCCATTCAGTATGGTTTCCTCCAGAAAAGTTGTCTGCCATGTCTCTTTAAAAAAATTATTTCAAAACAACTCAGCTTGATCCTTCTTCCATTAAATACAAAATATATTTTAAGATCAGAGTATAAAATAGAATGTATAGGTGAAAGTGGATAGGATTTGCAGTAATGAAGTATCTTCGTCCTGTCACACATCTAAAATGCAGTATAAAATGCAGTATGTCTCAGTGCTGAAATACACCTGCATACAGGTTGCAGTGATAGCTGATGCAAGTAATTGTTTATTATAATGACACTAAATCAGCACACTGACTAGGTTCAAGTCCAGAGAGGTCCAGGTCTTAGATTATGGAGATGAAGAGGACATACTGGCAAACAGCAGGCAATGAGGGGCAATTTTATGTTACACCAAAGCTTGAGACTTAAGTTCTAACAACTCTTTTAGAACTGGAAGAACTCCTTACTCCACAATTCATCTTACTAAATAAACTTCCACATGTATGCAAGCTGCTTAATCAGAGCATATACATGGATAAGCAGAGCAGCAGAATCTGGCTCTAAATGCACACAGTGTCTGACCACACAGAGGACCCCTTCCTGCCCAAGCAGGAGCTACTGCGCAGGAGCAGCCTCCCTTCTTGGCTGTAATCACATCACAGGCTTTCCCCTGCTCTTCTCACTGTTCTGCCGTGCACCTTTGCTTCTGGCTGCATCCTAAGACCGCTTACAAAGCAAGTGAAGATGATCTTAAGGATGGTTCTTGAAACTGTGACACTCTTAGTAAGATTTTTCTCATTTTAGCTGAGACATTCACAATGCAGATAGATACATAAAACTATCTATCTGTATAGATTCAACTAATAGCCCGTGGAGAGAAATGGATCCTTCTGGAAGTGCCACTTACCTGTTCTCATAGGGGATGTTTGAAAAGGGCTAATTGACCTTAAAAGGGTCTGCTGCCTTACAGAACTTAGAACTACTAATTCAGATGTAAAACTCTACACTGTGATGGTGTTATTAGGAAAGATGAAACTCAGTTGTTTCTGCTTTTTATCTCTATAGTATAGATCATATGTTTGGAATGATCTAAAGAGGCCCTAAAACCTCACTTGAATACAGAAGATTGTCTTGTCAGTGCACGTACTGCAAAAGACGATTTTAAAAATGCTTGCTAAGGAGTCAAATTAAAGCTTGGCAGATAGGCACTGCCAGATAGAGATATGCTGTCAAGATTCTTGAAAACAGCAGTCCTTAAAGCAGGATAAAATGACTCCCATAACTTGCCAAGAAAAGTTTTAACAGGAGCTTGTTTATGCTCTGTAACAAGCCAGAAACAGAAGAGACGAAAACTTTGCCACTGTAAATTCTGCCATCTCTGGACAGTTTATTCTGTCTCCCTTAAACCCATCTTTACTGGAAAAATTTATTTTCTATTTTTAACTACATGTTCAACCCAAGTTTATAAACTGTGACATCAGAATTTTACAGATTTATAGTATCTGTGATTAAATTGCACTTCAGCAAAAATCCATCTTTTTTTAGTGATAAGAAGAAGCCATAGTCTTATATTATTCTGTTGCAAGAGCCAAGTCGGATTCTAAATATGAGAAGTGTCTGGGATAAAGGATGCTGCTTTGGTCAGAGACTACCAACAGAGCCAATATTAACAGTAAGCCTGTGATTGGCATAATACAGTTTTAGAATCAAATAAATAATTTGAAATACAAGCCCCTGCATTACACTGCTAACATTTTAAACGACTGGCTGTCCAGACATGAATCTGGAGAAATTGCCTAGAATTATTCTTAATTCAATAATATATTTATTCTAGAACACAAGGTCCATGTGAGAATTATTTGGAAAGAAATACAGCAGAATAACATATTCTGGTCCATTTCCTTGTATAGACAAACCCTTGCTCTAATATAATTCTACTGACTTCAGGAGTATTACTCTCAGTTTCCCCCAAGTGAGAGCTCATTATGTAAGCTGATCACCTGCATTCCTTACGTCTATGAAACTGTATTCAGGTACTCATCTTTGTTGTTTCTGGAGTTAGACATTCCACTCATCTCATTATATCTATCCAGTGCTGAAAGTCTAAGGCCAACACATCACATTATCCTTTATCTGAACTTTTTTTTTTCTTCCTAAATATAAAATAATCTGTGGTATCATGCACAGAAATGTATGCACTATATTCTTCAGTGTCAGTCTGGAACATAAATGTGATCATACCTCTTATCAAGGGAAAAATAGGGCAAGGAGTGGAAGACTCTAATCTCAGAAAAAAATCTCACTTTTAAAGAAGGTTAAAAAAACGCTTCAAGGAGTTGTTTCTATATATGTTAGCAGGCCACAGATTGTCAATCAATTGTGTACATCCATCTTGAAGACCTTCTTGAAATGCCTGATATTATAGCTATCAGATTCCCAAATCAACCAGCCTACATGATGGCTCAGAAGATGAGGCATGTAAGAAATGTACTTCCCTCAGAGGCATGGAAATTAGAAGTAATAGCTCAGACGTCACTGTAATTTACATTAAATCTAAAATGCCATAGCTGATTTAAACAACATACAGTCTACATAGGAAGCATCTTAAATATTTTTAATTAATAGTTATTTCCATAAAATTTAAACAATGGTAAGCAATTAAAGGAAAGAAAAGTACTCCCAGGAAAAAAAAAAAGAAATAGATTTTTAATAAAGTGTCCTATATGCAAAAACTGTCACACCATTTTTGTCTCACATTGTGGTTAATCAGGTCAGAACTAGTCTTGGAGCTTGCAAACTCTCTACTCCAACTCCCTATATCTACTCATTACTGTGTAACACGTTGCCACTCACATGAAAATTATGAAAAAAATTCCAACATACTCTTCTAAATTCTGTGTAAATTAAACTTAGGTAGGTCAGTGCTCCCTATTGATTTCAGTTATAGTAACTCCTGTTTATGTCAATTAAGAGAGCAGAAACAAGACAAATCAATAGCTACTGATCTTAAATATCTTTACAAGAAGTACTGGCATTTTAAATCAAAATACTGCGAACAGTGTTGTGTGTGTATGTGTATGTGTGTGCATTTTACTGCAACAAATTTACTGAGTTTGGGAATTTGATTTTTGCAGGTGAAATCTGAGTAGCACTACACTGCAGTGTAGGCGGGCGAGTCGGGATGTGATGACCACGGTGAGGGCCCTCTGCGACGGGGTCCGCGACGACAGATGACGTGGGCCTCGCGATCCCCGAAGAGGGTGCGCCGTCTCATTCCCACCTAGGCTGACGTGATCGTGGCCCGCCCTGGGGGCCCGTATCCTCACCCTTCCGGGCGCTGGAAGCCTCGCCTCTTCTTGCCGGAGGTGCGCCGAGGGGATGGGGCCTTCACCTCCGGCCCGGCGATAAGGTTGTCCTCGCAGGCCAGCAGCCTCCCAACTGAGGGGAGCGCCGGTGCCTTCCCCGGAAGCCTCACCCGTGGACCGCTAATCCCTAGCGGCTACCCGCAGGCCCCTCCAGGAAAGAACGGAAAATGAAATACTAACAGTCCTGGAGGATGACTTCCGGCACTGTGGGAAATGCCGCAAAGAAAGCCACTACACAGTAGTGAAAGTGGGCGACATTCCAACTTCATTAACAGAAGATTTAACTTTTATATCAAACATGGTAGGAGGGAGATGGGACGAGGGGGAGCTACCATTGGTGGAGGCGACTGTCGCTTGCTTTCTATTGGTGGTGCTCCGTGGCGGAGGGTTCTGGTTGGTCAGAGCTACTCGCTCTGACCCCCTGCACCAGGAGCGCCTGGCCCCCACCTCCGGACCGCCAGAACATTCTACGTATTAGATGTGATGAGTTTCCCGGTGCCCTGCAAACCGCTCAGTCATGCCAACTGGCACGACTGAGCATGCACGGGCACCGGGGTCATCTAGCGGGCAGCCTGGCTTCTGTGGCTCCCCATTATCCCCAACACTGTAGCAAGTTACATTCCTTCTAATTACATAACTTCTAGAAGATGATGGAAAATATGGTATGTGATCATATGGTTAATGTCTTTTAAAATACAGCACATTCACAGAGTATTTAAAGTCACATTGCAGAGGCAATCTCAATTCTTACATTTTCTGAGTGCTTGACATTGAGACATGAATAACATCTAGGTAGTGTATTTTTAGCTTATTTCTTACAGGAACAAAACGTAGATCATTGCTTTGAATGTCTGTCTTTCCATCTGGCACCCCTCAACTTCTGAATCTTTTGGACCATTTGTGTCTATCTGAAAAACACAGTCCATCTTTTTCCTACAAGTTTTATTAAAATGTGTGGTTAGGTAAAGAGTTTTAGTGAAACAGAGTCAGAGAGAACAGAGCTCTTAACATCCTGTGTGACAGCAACCAGCTAGCCAAACAGGATATGTGAAATGGTCAGCTTATCAGTACTTATATGGCTCTGAATCAGCCACAGTATGTGCTGTTTCCTGCCTGAATGCTTTCCTATAGGGACAGGGCAATGGCTATCACAGCAAAAGGAAGGGAAAGATTAAAGAATATAAATCCCTAGGAAATCAAGCATCATTAGTTCTGTTGCTCATGGAACAAACAGATTTCCATGTACTTTTTATTAGCTGTGGTCAAAGAACAAAATCCTACATAAAGGTAAAAGAATTAACAGGTATTTTCAGATTTTTCTACTTACATACGAAGTGCACACAATCCACAGAGGAAATATATTTCTCACTCTTAACGCCACTGAAGCAGAAAATGTGAACACAACCAATATGGTGCTTTGCCTTCAAGCAGAGGCAATATGGACTAGCTGTGCATAGGTCTGTGTCACCTGCTCATGGCATTCGGAGCCTGCTTGTAATGTATTCAGTTCTGATTTCTTCTCTCTAACTTTCAGAGGGGTGAACAAGCTTAGTATAGCCCTAAGGCAACAACAATGACAATGGAGTGAGAAAAAAAATGACACTTTCTCTCACCCCATCTTCTTTCTTTGTGCATAGAAGGAAATTGATTAGTTCACTGTGATCTTTTCTGGTTCTGAGAGTGGTAAGAAGCTGCTTTGATTTTTTAGTAGGAAAGGTAAAATGCATGTGTTTGTATTTTAAAAATGTTTTAAACAAGACCTCAGCTGTTTGGAACCATGAAAATTATTCAGTATCTGAAACTAAACATCCTAAATCAGAAGCACTCAAAAGAACCACCCCCTCCCGCTTTGTTTAAGATCACACAAGCAGATTTGCAAAGTGAAGAAGAGCAGATTGACCTCCATGTTCCTAATCTTGTCCTTATTATATCCCACTTCAAAACTTTACTTATTTAATTGTTGACATAAAGTATCATTGAAGCGTGATTACCATTTAATCAAGCTGATTACATCAAAATATATGCTGGTTTCAGCAATTCAAATTATTTATGTGCTATACAATTTATGCAGACCAATAATTGCAGTTGTGTGAGTTTTTTAAAGTGAGGATGAGGCAAATATTTTAAATTGTTAAACATAAAACAATCTGTTTCATAGATTCATGAATGGTAAAGATAAATCATGAAGGCAGCTAGAGAGAGAAAAGCTGTTGGCATGGAAACTTCACAGTTAAAATCTCATGATCTCTCAAAACGTCAGATTTTGACAACCAGGTTGGATTCCCTGCTCCTCATAGTAAACTATCTGGCCAAACAAGTGCTGGCATGAAACTTTGACAACACATAATCTACAGTGGTTGAGTAAAGCCATATGTCTATACGGCCCTGGAGTACAAGAGAAGTTACTCCAATTCCTTGGATTGCATACTGGGGATGAAACATCATCATTATTTATGAGTCAGATGTTGGAATTTGTCATTTTTAACAAAGTTTTTTTGTTGTTGTTTATTTTAGAGGAGCTCATTCAAGCTTACAATGCTCAAATATAAATTCAGCTCCTTGTTTGCATACAGAATAGTAACCATTTAAAGTTCTTTTCAGTCTAAAGTTGCCAGCAGTGCAAAGTTGTACTAGCGACACATTTTTTTTCCCTAAAAAAGCTAGCTATTGCAGTGTATTAACTGAGACTTTGACAAACAGGAAGAAACAAAGCATTTAAACACCTGCACATCAAAATGTGCCAGTACTCCAGGAGGAAAAAGAAATACGACAGAGGAAAAAAGTCTTTCCAAACAGACTTCCAGCACTGTTTCAAATTGACTTCTGCTTAGATTAGCTTTTTCTTTTGCTCTGGCTACTCTCTAATGTTGGTTCAAACAAACGGAGAGTTCTCTTGGAAATCTGTCAGATAACGTTACCTGCAAGAAACAAGATAGTTTTCCATCCAATCTTTTAGAAATAGTTGCAATAGCAAAATGGATAACGTTTAGATGAGGTCTATAATGAGCATATCTACAACATACATGCATATTTTCCACAGTATAATTCTCATCATATTCAGAATCATCTCTCAGCATGAAGTGGCTCAAATTGGAAATCAGTTAACTTTGATGTAAGATGCAGCCATTTCACCGTCTCTTCCTCTCCTTCATAAAAGAAAGACGTAGTAGTCGAGATGGAGGAGAGAGTTCCATCACAATAGATTTGGCAGTGTTTCTTAGCAGTTATATAGTAGTTAAAAACAGTAAGTATCAGAATTCTTGCTTGTTGGTAATTTCTGGTTGGGTACTTCTAGGTTTGCTAACATAAATATAACTTCATGAATCGACATTTTATCATTAAAAATAAGAAAAAACAGTCTGCTAAAGTACAAATATACTAAAACCCCTTCAAGCCTATGAGCTGAATGGTGATTCTTAAATCTGAATTTGCTTTCAGAGTCAAAGATGTCTTTTTTTTTTTTTTTTTGCAAAGCCAAATATATGTCATCCAGTTGGATTGTATTTTATGACAACTTACTTCCATATGAAGAAAAGACTGTGAGTCTCTAACCTCAAGCCAAACTGCTGAATTTAAAACTAGGGAAACAGATTTCAAGTACACTATAAAACTGGGAGGTCTTTTTGCTATGCAGTAGATCTCAGTGTGTAGGCACTAACTGTAGATGGAAACATTTCTCATCACTATCTTTTCCTCAAGGCTAGGTTCATGAACAGCACTGTGATACCGTAATTGAACATTAGAAAAAGCAATGATACTATCTGGATCCCTAACAGGGAAAACGCAACCAATCATTTTCTTTGTAAGGGCTGGAAAACAACTGCTGCACTTAAATGTGAACAACACTACAGCAATACTTTTCTTTCCAACCCAAAGTCCATATATTTTCACACTTACAAATAATGACAATAGAAATCTATGAGGAAACTGTTTAGTAATTCTTATTCTAATCTGTAATCACATCGGAAAACTAGCACAGAAAAAGATATTTTCAGGCTTCCTTAGAATTTTATTCTCTTCTTCAGATGCACATGTAACTCAATCAGTAGAAGTAATATATGCATCATATTATTAAGAGAAAATAGGCTCTTCAGTAGTTTCAGCAGATGTTTTACTCCAATGAGGAAGGATCATTTATGATAGCTTGGCTGCTTCACATTTAAATGTAATGTTCCTGAAATGTATCTTGTCTTTATGAAGAAATAAAAATATTAGTAGAGCTACATAAAATTGTACTAAACTGCATCAGAATAAGATAAGAATGATTATAAAAATATCTTATTTTAAATGTTTATTCTACACAGCCCTCTAGTTTAACTCTTTAGAAACTGAAAAATAAGAATCTAGAATGTTTGGAATTGATCATCTATATTTAGACAGACTGAGACATTGGAACACTTTTTTCTTCTTCTCAGAAGAAAGTTCATTTGATTAGATTTGTTGCATGAGTCATGTTTAAATAGTATTAGTCGAAGTTTTGACCTGTAATATAACCAAAGAACGTTGCAAAAGATGGTATTACCTAAACCTGCTATATGAATTAGATGTAATTTGATGCACAGGAAATTCTGCTGATACTTTCATTAGCCATCACTCCACACTTATTCTAGATATAAATGGTTAAGTCATAACGCCCTCTGAACTACATGCATGCCTGGGGAAAAAAATAACATAGATGATAGAATTTAAGGCAACCCAAATATCATTACAGTGTTTAGAAATTCAGGTGCCACAAAAGACTGATATCTTACCAAAAACTTCTGTTTGGTCAAAACTTAAAAGTGCATGGTAAGCAACCAGAGAGGTGCCCAGGCTTACCACTAGCAGAAGATGTAGGACCTCACTGAAATATGTGATGTTGTATCCATCTCTCTATGGCAGTAATTAATTTGTCTCACATAGGTGCTAGGTATCACTATGAACACAAATCTGAATAATGTTTTGTGTAGGGAAAGCATCAAGAACCTCCATTCACAATCTAACAGAAAACTGAGGGAAATGGGTAGGTTAAGTGTAAGATATATTGCCTCTACGTTGGACTCCCAGGAAAATAAAGAATACACCTAGAAAGTATATCCCACTACAAGTCTTGAAAACTCCACTATTCCTTCCCTCTTTCCATGGTAAGCAGAATTTTCTGTCTGAGTTGTACCTTGCCAGGCTAATACAGCAACAATGGCAACTGCTTTGAACCTGGATTGCACACAACTCTGAAAGTGGGACACGTGAGTGAAAGCTTCTGCTTTTTGCATGTTTGCAAAACAAGCTTCAGGGCCCAAGTATAGAAAAGCGAGGTAGGGAGGTCTGAACATATGTGCCCTGGGAATCTTTAGAAAAAGGATATGCCACATCAATGAGCTGCAAGCTGGCTTGCCCCTGGAGAAAGCAGGCAAGCTCACACAGCTCTCCGTGTCATTTAATTCTCTGGTTGCCAGCAAGGAAACTATTACACTGCTTTAAGTTCTTTTCCACCAAAACTCTAGAGTTTAGTTTATTCACTTTTCTTTTCTTTTGTAATGAGAGTTTAAAATAGCAAAATTAAAAAGAAAAAAGAAATAGGAATAGAGGACTGAAAGAAAGCTACTAATTCTTTGCAGGAAAAAATATACAGATCAAATGACAAGAGCAAAGACGTTCCACTAAAGTGAACTGCTCTTTTACATTTTTGCATTTCAAGTTCCAGCCTAATCCAAAAGAGACCACAAGCAATCTGTTACCAGAATCTTTATTATGTTCTCTAAAAATCTTTCTGTAAATAAACCAGGCTAAATTATTTAGATCAACTTGACAGATTAAAGTTCTACTTTCATGAGTTCTCACATAAAGATTTTACTAGCAAGCATTCACTTCTGGGACAATATTTCAGAAAGTCTCCACAGAAAAAAATATTAGCACTAAATACATAATCTTCCTGACAAAAACATCCTCTATGCATCTTCTTCCTCCATACGCCTTCAAAACATAAATAAAAGCTGAAGAAACCTCTTCCCATCTGGCAAGATTATACTTGCTATTATTAATTGCTCCTCATGATAGATATTTTTTTCATGATAATTTACAAGCAAAATCTGAAAAGAGAAAAAAATGCACATGATTCTGTAAAAAGGTGTGGAAGGTATACTAAAACATTTTAAAAAACTATATGAAAGTATCTATCTTAAAATAGGAGAAAAATGTAAAAATCCTGAATTAGTGACTATTTTTCCTTAAGTCTTTTTGAGTTAGAGTTCTCAAGGAGTTTGTTGAACAGTGAACCAGAACAGAACAAGATGACCTGATTTTATGCTATGCTGAAAAATGTGTGACTTTAGAAAAAAACACTTAATTTCTTACAACTTCAGTTTTCATCTTTAACTAAAACATTTTAAGAATGCTTAAGGTTGGAAGGGACCTCTAGAGGTCATCTACTCCAACCCCCCTGCACACGCAGGGCCACCTAGAGCACATGGCACAGAACTGCATCCAAGCGGGTCTTGAAGATCTCCAGAGAAGGAGACTCCACAACCTCTCTGGGCAGCCTGTTCCAGGGCTCTGTCACCCTCACCCTTAAGTTCCCGTGGAACTTTTTATGCCTCAGTTTGTGGCCATTTCCTCTCGTTCTGTCAGTGACCACCAGTGAAAAGACATTGGACATTTTTTTTTACATTATCAAAAATGCTTCCAAGATGTGACATATGTATTATTTCTCATTTCAGTTACCTCATCATGGAAAAGGATAGCCATGATCCCTTGCTGAAATATGTGTTTTCATTACAGATGGGCAACTGAGTAAAACACTGCTACTGCCGTCTCCTCCTCCTTCTCTTCTTTCCCCTGAAGGATCAGTAAGATATGGGGAAAAGACATTCATCTGACATCTTTGAAGTCAGAAGTAGAGTGAGAAAATGGAAGTATCCTATGCAAAGGAAAGGAGGGAGGTCTATATCCTATATCTCCATATATAGCATATGTGTAATAGCGAAGCACAAGTGCAGAGGGCTACTAAAGTTACATGGTTAACAGAATAACTAGAGATATCACAAAGAAGATAAGAGATGTTGAGTCATTTTGATTAAATGTTCTAATACAAAACACTTGCTGATAGATAAAAATGCCAACATCAAATTGTATTACAATTTGGTCATGTCTAAGTTAGAACTTAAATGCCATCACTTCATCTTTTTCTGTTCTAAAAATAATATTCAACAATGAATACAGGATAAAATACAAAAACTAATTTGTTGTACAAAAACTAAATTGACTAATTTTAGAGACCACTACTGCAAAGGAATGGATTTAAAAAAGCATTCAGGTATCGTGCTCCTAAATTAAGTGCTAACTCGGAAGTAGCCTATTTTTGTAATAATCCTTGCCTGGCTATTTTAGATATTTGTGCTTTTCAACATTACTGTATTTCCAAAGTAGCACAGTGAATCTCTTTGTGCAATAACTTATGATTGTACTTATTTCAGAGTAAGGGCACTCAAGCAGAGCAGGATGATGTCTTTTGCCTAAGATCACCTAGGGGAAAATGAACATAGGTTTCCTGATCCCATTCATTGGGTCAGATGGTCTGCCATATAATAAAAGATGTTTGTGGCAGTGTTATGGAATAGTATATACACACTACAGCTGAATTTTATTTTCATTTTTGATCCTTTTTAATTGTTTCTACTTTGCTTCACTGACACACACTCATGTTAGAAGTAACTGCTAGAACATTATTATAGGAGGGAATTTGTTCCCTTCTCCATGACCTACTCTAGCTTTCTATTTAAAAGAGAAATAAAATAAATAATGATGTACTTAAATACAAATTAAAACATTTTATGAAATAAATCTTCTACTGAATAACAGCTGAACATAAGGAAAACTCCTCTGCGGGGAGAGTGACTAAGCACTGGGACAGGTTGTCCAGGGAGGCTGTGGGATCACCATCCTTGCAGGTATTCAAAAGGTGCCTGGGCTGGGTCCTGAGCAACCTATTCTAGGTGACCAGCTTTGCTTGGGCGGAAGTATTGGGCTAGATTTCTAGAGTCCTGACCATTCCATCAACCATTTTCCACACTTCTAAATAGCATGACCTCTTATACAGCTTTCTCAAAATGTATTTAATGGGGAAATGAGATAGACACAAAGCTGCTGAACTATAGCTGAGTATAGCTAGCAACTGTGCATTTACTGGAGGGAGGAAGTTTGAACAGTAAATAGAATTTTACAATCTTTTCAAAGAGAAAGGTGAAAGTAAAACACTGATTCAATAAGTGGATTTAAGGTATTTTGTGTTGAAATCCTTCTGGGGCAGATCAGGAGATGATAATTTCAATTGTTCTACAAGATGAAGCTCTTCAGAGTAAGGAGGAACAAGCTGAAAACTATCTATATAATTCTGAAGCTTCACACAGTGTACCTGAACAAACTGAGAATTTGGAAGTTTCTTTAAAGGCTGTTACCTGACAAGTCTGTTCAAGATAATTTTTGTACCATAGAGTATATATCCCATATGCAGTGTGGGCACTGCACAGTACTGAAGTACTGGAAATTTAGTGCATGGTATTTAGACAGTGAACAACCAGAACTAAAAGTACTTCAACTGAACAAACATAAATTTCACAGTTCCTATATAATTTACCTTCTGATGATGGCAAATATTTTGGAGAGTGGGTTAATGTTTTAAAGTTTGGAATTGTTCTGAACATATTAGTATTCAGAACCAGCACCTAGTCAGAAAAGCAGCAAAACAGTAGCATTTTATAGTGTTACAGGAATGCTTCGTGCAAGATAAATTGAAACCTGCTGAAGAGAATGGAAAGAACAACACAGGAGAGACTAGCAAAAGTTCCTGCCTAAGTATTAGTTTGTATTTTCCTTCTATTTATCATGAGATTCTGGTATATACAGAACCTATTCTGAAAAGTGATGAAGCAGAGCCTGCACTCTTGAAAATAAGAGGAAGACTCTTAGGTGGGATGTCCCATTATTAATGGGAACTTATTTTATTTTTCTGTAGAAATCAGTAAGTCATGGAATACATTTAAAATAATGACCTAAAATTTTAAGATGGGATTTCATCATGAAATAAGATGACCTTTTATCTATAGAAAGAAATGATAACAGAATTAGCAACATTTAGGGCAGGGTGGAAATCAGATTTAAAAAAAAAAAAAAAAGAAAATATTATTTTTTCCTAACACACATCTGTGCATGGGTATATACACATATACGCACACACACAGTAAAAACAAAGCTTAAGGATCATAGCACTTGTAAGTATGGCTGCTTTTTAGAATTTATTATAAAAGTTCCTTCAGAATAGTGCTCCTTTAAGAGGCCTCTTGTTATTAGATTTTGGAAATATTTTTTCCTCAGAAGCATCCTTTCTTTTTTACTGAAAGTCTTTGATATTAGATTTTTATTTTGCAGAGTACTTACCATCTATGCAGTTTGTAAAAACAAAAAACCAAAAACAAGAAAAAAAAAGCCTTGACTTTTTCTTCCAAACAGAAACAATTTCAAAAACAAAACAAAATATTGATTTAAATCAATCTTTTCCATCTAAAGAAGACACTTGACTGTTTTTTACAAATATTACCGTGATACTTCAATTTTATGGAGATATTTGATATATTATACATAGGATAGATTGTTTAGACATTTCTCCTGTAACCTCCTATTAAAACTAAATGCTAGCCAATTTATCCTTTCACAAGACAGAATGGTAGAAAGATGTGGAAATGATATTTACTTCCAGAGTTATGAAGCAGGACAAGGAAAAGAGAAGAGTTTTATGTTGATAATACTCTGTAAGTAGCGGATTGCAACTGGAAAGCTGCATTCTGGATTCTCAGAAGTGTTTGTCATATCAAAACACTGAACAAGAAGTTTCTGGTAGGGGCTCTGGAGCTGCTCAGTGTTGGCTAGCAGTACATTTACAGAGATCCAGAAAGGGAAATAGAATCATAGAATCATAGAATGCCTAAGGTTGGAAAGGACCTCTAGAGGTCATCTAGTCCAACCTCCCTGCACATGCAGGGTCACTTAGAGCACGTGACACAGGGCTGCATCCAAGTGGGTCTTGAAGATCTCCAGAGAAGGAGACTCCACAACCTCTCTGGGCAGCCTGTTCCAGGGCTCTGTCACCCTCACTGTCAGGAAATTTTTCCTTAAGTTCCTGTGGAACTTTTGATGTTTAAGTTTGCTCTTGTTCTGTCAGTGGCCACCAGTGAAAAGAGGCCAGCTCCATCTTCCTCACTGCCTCCCTTGAGGTACTTGTACACACTGATCAGGTCCCCTCTCAGCCTTCTCTTCTCCAGGCTGAACAGGCCCAGCTCCCTCAGCCTCTCCTCATAGGGCAGATGTTCCAGGCCCCTGATCATCCGCTCCAGCAGCTCCACATCCCTCTTGTACTGGGGGGCCCAGAACTGCACACAGTACTCCAGATGTGGCCTCACCAGGGCTGAGTAGAGGGGCAGGATCACCTCTCTCGACCTGCTGGAGATGCTCCTCTTAATGCATCCACGCACGTCTTAATGCATCCACACTTCTCTTAATGCATCCAAATAGAATTCGAAATAAAAGACTGAATCATTTTTGACTGAAGACTCAATGCATTTTTTTTTCAAAATATCTGACATCACTACCCAAGCCATGGATGACATTGCTTCTGCCCATCCTACTGTAAATACTGAATTTGTAATTAATGAAAATGCATACCATTTTAGGGCCACCATCTTGTCTTCTCAGATAAATGGTGCAGTAGCCACTATTATGGCCAAAAAAACAACTGTTCTACAACACTCCTACTACTGTTCTACAACACTCCTACTCCAAGGAAGGTGCCTTGAATTCCATTAATCAGCCATTAGTTGATTAATGTGTTCACAGGTCAGCCTCAATAAAGGGACAGTCCAACACACAAAAAAACACAGGCATTTACAGTATGTTCCATCTGGTAACAGATTCATGGAGAAAAAAATATCTTGTTAATCACCCCTTTATCTCAGTTCTGTTTTGTTCTCTTCATCTCTATCTATCGCTTGTGCAGCAGCACCTCCAAGTGAAACCTGCAGGAGCACTAGAGTACTTTGTACCCAAACAAACATATTTTCCTTTTTTGAGCAGCTGTGAGAACTACTGGGCTTCAAGAAGACTTCAAAATATAAATGGACCATTTTGGTCTGATTGTTCTTACCCCCCTCGCAGTCATTTCTACTTAATGCAAGACACCTGCAAATCCTAGCAAATTTGAACTGTATTTTTCTTACTACTACTCTGCGAGGTGCAGATGATATGTTCAACTACGGATATTCAAAATACTTTCAGATTCAAACATTTTGATGTATCAGAATGTTTTTATCTTTTCTCCCCTAACCTATGTATTTCATACTATGGTAACAGCACCTTGATGTGCTGTCCAGAAAGGGTGATTCAGTGTTCTCCTTTGCTCTTTCCAGCTGCCAAGGCTTCCGCAACACAGAAGGTCACAGATTAATTAGGCAAAAGAGGCTCCATTATAGTCAGAGACAGATGGCAGAGAGTTTTTAAATGTCTGCATTACCTTATCCTCCACCCTACTCCTTAACTTAAGTGGAAAATTTTTTTCCTTACACCTTTCCATTCTGAATATGTATATAGCATAATTACTGTATCTGAGTATCTTCTCTTCCTGTATGCCTGCTAGAATTGTTCACTGTCTCCCACTGACTCTTTGGTCTAGCTATACTTTTTCTTTATTCTACATCAATATTCTTCATGTCATGAACAGAATTCAGAAAGCTTATATATATACATATATGTGTGTGTGTTTACATATACTATTGCTTAAACGATACTTTAAAAAAATATAGCTATATTCAGATAGGACTTTATAGGAAAAATGTCTAGAGGTTTTGGATGATTTTGTTGTGATATTTAGAATCATTAATATTTAGAATAATTCTTATCTTTTAAATCAAACCAAAAATATTTTAAACATTTTTGACTGAAGGATCATGCACCCTTAACTCCTAATGCATTTATATTACTGTCCAACCCAAAAGAAAATCAGGTAATGCACATTAAAAAAAAAAAAAATCTGTCATTGCCCTTGTTTATCCTACTTCCTTATCAAGCATACACAAATAATAAAATAAAATCACAGTTAAATTCAGGGTCAGTAAAAATTCATCACTTAAGACAAGCTAGGCAGATTACTGATATCAGGTTTCAGCAAAGTATTTTAAGGATAACAAGACAAACAAACACTATGTTCAGAACACAGACAATCTGGTGAAGTTCTAAGGCCTACATAACATGAGAAGAGATTAGAGATGCTATAATAATCCCTTCTGGCTTTACATTTATGAAAAAAGAGGGTGTTTTCTAAAAAGAGGAAAAATACAAAATTTCATACTTGACACATGTTTTCTACATATTCAGTTTGGGTCTTCTGTTTCTTTTGCCACTTCTGCAGTTCTAGCACTGTTGTCCCTAAATGAATAACCAGCCAATAGCAATTTATTTGCTATTCCAAATACAACACATAGTACAAAACAATCAACATTAAAAGCAGGGTATTTATAAGAAACGTTATTTGGATTTCCTTAAATTAACACACTACCCTCATAAAACATTTACTGTATATGTAGCAGACCCAAACGGGTTTCTACCGTTTTCTAAACTCCGATTATAGTTGAAAATGGTGACTACTGATATCTACTAGAGCTAACAAAAAGTCAATATGAATCTTTTTTCAATAGAAAGAGTTTTTTTGTTTATTTTTTTTCCTAACACGACTTTTCATTACCTTCCAATCTTTAGAAGCTGGGCCTGCTAACTCCTTAGCTTGTTGCTTGGAAAGATATGAGGAATCTGCACCATGCAGAGCAAGAAAAGAATAAGTTTATCTGAAAAGAGTAGTTTAACAAAAAATAAAAAAAAAAATCAAAACTAGTTATATTCCAAGTAAATTTAACATTCAAGGGACTGTTAGAGTACAGACCAACCTAAGGCAAAAAAACGTTACTGCCAGCGAATCCTCTGCAAACAAAAGTGAGACAAGTGACATCCCTCGTTACCTCTTTTTACTCCTTTTTAAGTAGGAATTAAATTATTTTCTTTAGCTACAAGTATGATTTTACTATCTCCCTCAAAGATCTAATCTCATTTTAATTTGTCTGATTAATATTCTACTGCTTGAGTATTTCAGCACAGTAGAAAGCATTTTACTTCCTATACATTATGGAATAATTCCAATGATTAGTCACAACTTACTTTCACATGCCCTGCTCTCTGCTTCCTTTTGCTTAGAGTAATTTATTATTCTTTGGTGTGCACATTTTCAGTAGTGTTTTTTTTTTTAATTCAAAAAAAAATCACTAAGTGATTAGGTTTCTTCTAATGAAAGGTCATAGCTGAAACATTCTCATTATATGAAATTAACAGATTGTGAAATGAGCATACAGGTGACATATTCCATATCACATACTGAATGTCATACTGAAAAAGGAGAGGATGTAGTGTGAACACCTAATTAAAAATTGTTTTCCAAACTAGCAGTAAGATGGTCAAAAAGAGCAGACAATCAAACCTTTCTTTGCCACAGGGCTTGTTTCCTCAAGCAAAACATTTAGCTGAGACAAAACTGCAGTCCTTTTAGCAGGTCAAGATTTAGACAAGTTGACTTTAGTCTTTTTTGGTTCCCTCTGAGGTTGCCAGAGACATACATGAAAAAAAAGAAAAAAAAAAAAACACTATAATTTCATAAGACATGTGCTTAATTAATATGATGACTCACAGCTCATTGTACCTCTTTTTTTTATTGACTGGAGGAAATCTAGAGAAATGGCTTAGACTGTATGCTTTATTTATTTAGTCGTATTTTTCAGGGGACTACAAGCTGTCCAAATTAAGGCAAAAAAAGAAAACCCATACAGCTTACTATTTTGATTGTTTTCAGAACAGAACCAGAACTCTCAGAAGGGAGAGTCTTCCAGGAAAGAAACCAAAAAGCCCAAATGGCTGCGCAAACAAGCAATACTCAGGGGGTACTCTGATCATCTATGAAGTGGAACCAACCTAGCTTCCTCCTTACAGCTCGTAAATTTTAGATACATGGTGCTAGGATTCACTGACCCAGGTGGGGTTCATCGCCTTTTCAAGGGAGAAATAAGTAGCCTGCAAACACTGTCACTGTACTTAAATGCTACTCAGTTAGAGATACACACACCCATGGTTCCAAAATAGAAATTACCAGCTTGTAACACACCATAAAGCATGGCCCTTGATCCTTTGAAAACCATCATTTACTTACTATGGTACAACTGTTGCTCTTCAAGTTACCAAATCAATGGTGAGAAACAAGCAAACAATCTGTAAGTAGACTTTGACAGGTCATTACATATAATGATGACTTTAATTTCCATCACTAAGAGCTAATCAGAAGTCAGCTTCAGACAGGAGTTAAAGAGGTATCTGAGTTCAGACCTATTGGAAAGCACGAAACTATCTCAAATTCAGATTAAAAAATAGTATTTGTTACTTCTACATTATAACGTAGTATTTCTTTATCACTGCAGCAAATGAGCTAAAAATGCTGGAATTGTAACTTAGCTACCTTCTAGTAGCTCTAGGTTCTAGTAGAAACATCATTCTAAAGACCCTGAAATAACTTATTTCTACTAATACCTATGATGCTAATTATATTTTATCCAAAACACATCATTTTAAAGCTATCGTTACACTCTACAAAATACACTTAAAATATGTCTTACTATGAAATAGCAAAAGTAAGAATTTTGTAATAAAACTCAAGTCCAGCAAAAGCTTCTCATTTGCCTGATGCTTAAAAAAAACTGCTTAAGAGTGAACTGCCTGCCAAGCTTTTCAAAAAGTGAAGTGAGAGCAGACTCTGGGTCAAAATCCCAGTGGTCACAGTGCAAGTTGTTGCTTCTGCTGCTCCATTGGATGCTTCTTGTGCTGGCAGGTCCGATTCAGGCCCAGGGGGTCTCCTGCCCCACACCCATGCCTGGCACCCCACACATGCAGATGATGCTCTCACCTGACCATCAGGTGATGTTCCACACCCATGCCACTGCCCCTTGCAGCTGAGGGCCTGCCGCCCCTCCTTGCCTTAGTTGGATGTGCATCATAGCCCCTAGCCTAAATCATTCGGAGTCTGTGTCAGAGTCTGAGAGAGCAAATCATGGACTCTGAGAACTACTGAGCCCCAAGCACTCACTTCCTAAATCTATACAGCTGACTCATCTGCTCTTCCTTATTTCCTGTCTCACAGGAGGTTGTTATTAGATGGTTACTCTATACTTATCCTCTGAAAGGAGTATATAGTGAAAGTATATCTCTGCTTTGAAAGTTTATTATTATGATTATTATTATTTTGTAATTTTCCTCCTTTCACTTTAGCTTATTATTGCCTTCGTAAGGTAATTCATGTCCAAATATGGGAGAGTAGTTTGCACATTTAGCCAAAGCATCAACCTCTAAACCTAGCATTTAGTTGATAATAGTTGTATGTATATACAGCTATATATACATATATAACTAACCTCCTTCTAACAAACAGTTTATGAGTCCTGCATTTGAAAATGCTTGCAGATTTGGGAGGGCTGGGAGAGGGGAGTTAAGAAGGTCTGAACATAAAAAAATCTGAAGTCAAATGCTGTTGTTACACCTCTGTAAATTCTGACTAAGCCACAGACTCCAGGGTGATGTTCCAGATGTTTAGGGAAGGCAGATCAGGCACTAACACATAAAGCCCTCTCGTAATACTTCCAACTACTTCTATCCTCTCTAAAAAATGGAATGACTTAGAGGTTGGGAAATGGCTTGGACATTTTTTTGTTTGTTTGTTTTTTGAAGCTGTAACAAGCAGAAGTCTGCTGATCCATTTCCCCCTCTTTTTACCTGTTATATAAATAGGTACATTGAATAATTAGTATTCCTTATCTCGGCTTCTTAAAGATATATGTCTCCATCTTGAGGGAAACATATGGTCCATGAAAAGGTTCTTTCCTCTTCTGCATGGTAATTAAGCACTACTGAAGGTGCCACCAGGAAGCCTTTCTAGCTCTACAGCATGGCTACAAGGCATGTCATATTTGTAAATAGGTAACAGCTCCCAGAGAAATGACCATTATTTAGCCAGCTGGGTTCAACTGAACTAGAAACTTGATGTTATGGGCTTTTTTCTTTTTTCTTTTCTTTTCTTTTCTTTTCTTTTCTTTTCTTTTCTTTTCTTTTCTTTTCTTTTCTTTTCTTTTCTTTTCTTTTCTTTTCTTTTCTTTTCTTTTCTTTTCTTTTCTTTTCTTTTCTTTTCTTTTCTCTTTCATTTGTTCTTTTTTTGCTTGTTTATTTTTGGTTTTGCCTTTTTTTTAGTGAGTAGCTTTTCATCTCGTTCAAATTGCTTTTACGAATTGTGATACAAATTGAAATACAGGTCTGTTTTCATATTTAAAATGATGCTTTATAAAAGTTTGGCAGTCGAAATACAGAAATATCAAATAAAGAAGACAAAATTAATGCAAGATGAAAATCACTCTAACGCCTTCAGTCCTGACTGTCAGACAAACTACAATTCCAAGGAACAGTAGATCTCCGTTAATTTTCTAAATGACACATTCAAGAAAAAAAAGCAAAATAAAAGGAATCATCAGTTCAGCATTTAAGAGAACCACATTTTGACAGTATATTTTTAATGAAATTTCCTCTTCCAATAAAAGTGCCATCTTGCAATCTTTTAAAGTCTATTCACAGTATACCAACTTGATCATCTCATTCTTCTCCCGCAAAAAACCCAGAGCACACATAATGACAGTGTAATCAGCATTTAAATGAATTCACAAGATATTGTCTAATCTTGTAAAGACCAGGAAAGATGTAACAATAAGCAGCACTGAAACCTTCTTCTGTATACTGTACGAATGAGCTTCCTAAAAGTGACAGTCTCAAAGTTTGAAGTGAAATTAATGAATAGTGAGATAATGGAGAGACAACATGTATAGCCTGATCCAATATGATGCTGAGTCTTCTCATCTTACATACCACTCATTATAATGTGAAGGCACTTAGCAGGATTGATATACAAGATGGTTATTCACTTTAATGTTTCATTCAAACATTCATGTTTATCCCTATTTATCTAATAGCATGAGTAGGTATTTATTCTCTTTGAAAATGCATTTTTTTAAAACAGTAGTTATAGATTCCTTAGTCTCATATTTTTGTATTAAAAATGCATATATCATATAGAAAACACAACATAACTATCCATCACGACAGGTGTAACTGAACTCTCCTCTAGCAACATGTTGAAAACTGTATCAAAGCACAGGGAATGCAGGATGACTATCTGGTTGCATTAGAGAAAAGAATGCTAATTTAGTGTCCAGATTCTTGGGTCTTTAACAACCCTCAGTGAAATACACTGAGCAGTAGCAGTAGCAGTAGCAGTCCCATTTGGAGAACTGCTAACTGGATTGCCTCAGAGGAGCAGTTTCTAGCATGTTTGAGTTTCAAGCTTTGCAGGACTCATAAATCAAAATCAACTTCTTAAATTAGACCCTGAAAGAAACTGCAAAAGCCGCTACACTGTCATTCCCCTCCCCTACCTTAAAAATCTACGTAACCAATGTACATAGTTTGTTGTGACTGCCATACCTTGGGCTAAACTGGCCAAAGAGGCTTAATGCCATAAGGAAGAAAGCAAAGGATTGCATTAAAAATAATAGGCAAAAATTAAATGGTTTAAGGAAAGGATATGATTCCATGGTTTAGAAAGCCTGCATCCCTGAAAAGGACAAACAATGGGCTCCTTGTTTTGGAGCTGAACGTGTTTAAATGACTGCGCTCTAATTCTAAACACATAATTAAGTAGTTTCCATCAGACAGTCAAACTTACATTCCTCAGAAAAGGTCAGGTAGTTTCATGTGTTTTTAGATCTTATGAAGACAAGTGGCAATGCCTTCAGTAAAGGACTGCTCTGAAGCAAATAAAAGGTACTGTCTGTGCGTGAATAGATGCACTTCACTGTTGCTCAGTCTAGGTGGTGTAATTTTCCTCATTTCTCTGTCTGATTACCATCCTCCTTAAGCAGAGATACTCCAACCTAAGACATTCTTAGAGAGAATCACTAGATTATGTGGCTTCCCCACAGCAGTGAGCTAACAGTTTGATGAAACTGTAAATATGTGCTATTCAAGAGCATCAGTGCCACTTTACAGGTTAGGTTCTTCTAACATTTATGATTAATACTAATTTGATCACAATATTTCTGGCTCATATATACTAGAGTGATGGATGCATAAATTAGTTCAGATAGCAGCTACTAAGATTTTTGACATTACAACTCCACTTAAATGATGTTGGTCTCACTGACATCTATGTGATTTTCCTATTCAAGACATATTGCAAGAATAATTATATATATAATGAGTGAATCATGGTATTTATTTTCCCTGCTTTATTTCACTGTTTCTTCCACTTGAACTATTTCTCATAACTGGATATGATAAGACACTTAGTCCTATGTAGTTCTTTTATCAATGATTAATCACAAATTGTTTAACAAAAGAGGTGAATATTGTAATCTCCATTCGCATCAACTGAGAAACTTAACTTAGTCACAGAAAGGTCAAGTGCCTTTTAAAGGATACTTAGCAAACAAATTACATTGCTAACCTAAAAACTCTGGGCTCTTCAGTCTCAATGCAGTACTGCATTAATGGGACCTATTCCATTCCTTAGATAAAAAGCAAAATAAGATGGCTAATTACAATAACCACAGACAACTAATAATCCTTGAATAATACAGTTTCAGAAATCCTGAAATCACAGTATCACATAATCACAGAGATTGGTTGAGATTGGAAGAGACCTCGAGAGATCATCTAGTCCAATCCCCCTGCTCCAGCACGGACACGTGGAACACGTGGCACAGGGTGGCATCCAGGCCAGTTTTGATGATCTCCAGAGGGGAAGACTCCACAAGCTCTCTGCGGGAGCCTCTTGGCCACAAGGGCACATTGCTGTCCCATGGCTAACCTGCTGTCAGTCAGGACTCCCAAATCTCTCTCTGGGGAGCTGCTTTCTAGTAAGTCAAACCCTAATCTGTGCTGGTGCCTGGGGTTATTCCTCCCCAGGTGCAGGACCCTGTACTTGTCCTTGTTGAACCTCATGAGGTTCCTCTCTACTTGACTCTCCATCCTTTCTAAGACCCTCTGAAGGGCAACACAGCCCTCAGGAGTATTGGCCACTCCACCTGGTTCGGTATCATCTGCAAACTTGCTCAGGGTGCACTCTGTCCCCTCATCCAAGTCACTGATGAACACATTGAACAGCACTGGACTCGCAGGACATCACTGGCAAGAGGCCTTCAACTAGATTTGGCCCCATTTATCACCACCCTCTGAGCTCTGACATCCAGCCAGTTCCCAATCCACCTCATTGTCCATTCATCTAACCTACACTTCCTGAGCTTCCTCAGGAGGATGTTATGGGAGACAGGATCAAAAGTCTTGCTGAAGTCAAGGTAGACAATATCCACAGCTCTGCCATCGTCCATCCAGCCAGTCACCCCATCATACAAGGGAAGGGTATCAGGTTTGTTTGATGAAACGTAACTTCCCCTTGGTGAATCCATGCTGACTACTCCTGATCACTTTCTTGTAGGAATGCACCAGTTCTGAGCTTGGAGAATATTAGATTCATAGATCCCTTGTAAGTCGCTGAAGTAATTAAAGCCTGATGAGGAGCTAAGGGATCTTTAGCTCAAATCCTATGAACAGATTAGCTTGCTAGTATAGTGTATGCTAGTAATCTGCTGTTTTGCTGCAAAAGCACCAAGTATAATTCAGCAAAGCTCTACCCAAAGTGTACATGCAATAGACTCACATCCTCTAAAAATATTACAAGAAAGAAATAAGAAAAGAGATTTTATCATTCATGATACCAATAACAACATGAGACAACCTAACTGATAGAACACAACCTAGGTTCCGAGAGATAATGATCTGTGACTTTTTGGGTACATAAAGAAATGGAGCATTGTCTGAGGAGGACAGTTAAGGAATTATTTCAAGAGCTTTTAAAATGAAAATACTCCATGATTTCGAAAGAAACCTCCCAAATAAAAGTCTTCTACTATATCTTCACTATTGTAAATTCTGTATGTTTTAACATAAAATATTTCTGACTTCTCCTTTTGGAAATGTACTATAATGTCCAGAGTAAACTAAACTTACTTTAAAATTGTCTAGGAATCCTTCTGTTCACAAGCAAGGGGGCAAATTCCCTTCATTAAATGCACCAATTGTTAAATTATATGTGCTGTACATATATATCATGTGAACCACGTTTTTTTTTTTTTCCTATTCTAAGCATAGTTATTTAGAGAACATCTGGATCACAGCATAAACACAGCAGTAATGGGGATTGTCACAGCTCTTCCTCAAGAGTTGACCTCTTTACTGAGGTTTCTTTATAGGTTTATAGGTTTCATTGGACACAACCCAGGGACTAGGGCAAGACTGAGTAGCATCTTACACTCTTTAGTGCAATAGATAGTTACGTGCCTTATGTGCTATACATTCCTTAAGAAGTGGGAGAGAGCATTTTCCCACCAGGGTTATCTTCCCACCTGCCTAGATTTGCAACCTCACACTCCAGGCTGTTGCATCCTCCACAGTCTTTCCTTCTCCCCAAAGACAACTGATACCAAAACGAGCAACATATGACCAACAGAAATTTTTAAAAATAAATATATCTAAGCCTCACAAAAGAACAACAGAAGGCTTTCATCATGGCTATGAATTCTATTCTGGGCACCTGTTCCACTCACTAAATTATGCTGTTTGCCAGTGAAATAAACCTTTTACATACACACACACACACACACACACAAGTTGACTTTACGTATTGGCCTCGATTCCAAAAGTTATTTTCGTTTCTCTATTTTGGTTGCAAACATTATACCATCTTATTCCTTTACTCTGCTAGTCTAAACACTACAAACTTTTCAGTCACTGTCCATTTTGATGCCCTCAGGCACAATAATTTTTGGTAGCTTTAAGATTAGCCATGCACACTTTTATATTACAAAAGCTTCTTTAGCAATCTTTTTCTTCCAGAACAAAGAAGGAAAAAAAAAATCATTTCAAGATAGCTTTCTAAACATATAATGCAAATATTATGTAGTTCAAATTTTAAAAATTTAAGCCCTACTTCAATTATCATAATTGTTCAGAGAGATCTTCATGCCTGTGTAAGAGACTAACATTTCTGGCCTAATAGCTTTGGCCCTGAAAATATGCAGATGATGAAATATTTCTAAATCTCCATTAGAAGCTTAGATCACAATGGCACTTTTAATGAAAGACCAGAATTAACCTTGCTGAAATGCAAAATTATACCAGAAGACTCTTTATATTAGACTAACAATGAGGTGAGATTATATAAGCTTTTGAGATGGCATACTGTTGGGTCCAATTTTTCAGGTATGCCTTGCAAAGATGAGCAGAAAAAACCTAACTATTATATCTCTGGTGCACTGCTAAGAAGTGCAGCATACATATAGTTAAAGTCAATAGGAACAATAGGTCAGCATGATGGAACATGCAGGGGAAAAAAGCTAGAAAAAGCTAGAAAAGGTACAGGTCTAAAAAACAGTAAAATATATATAATACCCCTGAAATGATCTTTGGACTCATGCCTTATATTAAAAAAGAAAGAAAGAAAAAAAAAAAAGAAAAAAAAAAGGAAATCATGTCTTTGGCAAAATAACAGAGAACAGCATAAAAGTATAGATAGAATTTGCAACTGTGCTAATTTGAATCAAATCCTGTAAAGCTTCAAAAGGTTCCAAGAACTGAATTTTCTAAAACTTTAGAGTAGAAATCCAGCAATAATTTTACATCTGCTTCTTTCTTCTAACACTTACATCTTCAGATGTATGTCCCACGTATTAACACCAAGAGATGTGAATAAATTTGAGTCATGATCTCTGTCACCTCTACAAATTCCTCACTAAGTCATCCTATTACCTCCCAATAATCCTATAAATCACCTCATGAAAACTAGAAACATGTCACATATTTGTAATACAAGAAGCAAGTTACTGCATGAAATAAAGCCAGTGATTCATCTACTCTAGATTCATCTAGCTCCATGCTGCTCTTAATAGTCAGATTCACCTTCTAAGAGAAAATTTTGCTTGTAACAGGCACACGATACAGTATCTGTGTGGAGGCCCCTCCATAGCCATCACAAGCTATGGACAAGTTAGTCCATAAATCATGAAGGTTTATATGTGCAATTTAATTTTTATTTTGCTTTGAATTAACCATGTTCACTTTTTCCACATAAACTAACAAAAATATTCTGAAATTTATTCAGCTTTTGGCCTCATTGGTACCTTGCTGCAATAAGCTGAATGGATTCACCCTGTGAAACTATAGAAATACATCCTGAGTTTCTTTCTATCGTTTTTGTTAAACATTCTTTCCTCCCTGAGTTATAAGCAAGGGAATAGGCAGGTACATTCCATTTTCTATACATAAATTCTTATCTCTGTGCTAATGTCATACTTTCTCCCTTCTAATCTCTCCACAGTATAAGTCGATCTGTCTTTGATCAATATGTTGCTCATATTTTCTCTATATTTATGTGCAATACATAACCAGCCCAAATCCACACAAATATTTACGCAACTACTGACATATTTGAATGCTCAATTCCCATCTATCTAATGGAAAATAGGAACCAGAATATTTGACAATTGGAGTTTGGGTATTTTAAAAGTTCAGTTAAAAAAAAGGAGGAATTTAAATATATGGAACTCATCCCGTATCGTGCAATTTCCAACAGATATCTGAGTTACAAATGAAATTCACAGGAATAAGCAGGAATAAACCAACAACAATGAACATCCTGGAGCAATTAATTATTTTTTTAATGACAAATATACAGCAGATCAAACTACAATTTAAGAAAATCATATTTTGCTTTCATATTTTGTATATTAGAACCATTTGCTGCTGAATTTTAGTTACAGTTATAAAGATGGATTAGGATATGAAAGATCCAAGAAGTCATACTTTTAAATAAAACTTCTTCATCTTGTAAATAGTTCTTCAGAATTTCTGGCTTTAATCATTAGTTTAATGAAGTCTAATGGATCTACTATTATCCTTTTCCTTTAATGTGGTAATGGGAATAAAAATATAATTAAGGGTGTCTGAAATAAAGGAACAAAAGCTGACGACAAGAAAGGAAGAGATACAGATACAACAAAACTATATCAGTGAGGGAGTAAACGAGCAGCAAATAGGTTTTATATAGGCAGCCACTCTAAAAATTACTGATTCTATGATTCCAGATCTTACTAGTTAATCTGCAGCCTTCAAAAATTTTTATAGAAAATCCTTATCTCTCGTTGTATGATGAAGAAAACAAAACAAGTTTGAGTAAGTTTGATGTATGAAAATCTTTTTTAAAGGAAAGTAAAAAGATATGTTAGCAAAGCAAGTTGTACTTGATTTTGCCACATTTTGTATTTTTTTGGTTTATATAAAGTAAGGTGATCAAGTCTGATGATTGGTTTGAAGAAAGATGAAAAGAACAATACATTTGTTAACTACTTTCATGAAGCTTCCTTTGATTTTTCTTATTTTTATATGTTTACTATGTCAAAGAAATACTGGATACAAGACACAATGTTAATTTGAAGGAAAATGATGAAAAGTATATGAATACACATGCAATACATGCCTTCTAATCTTCAAAAGAAATTATTTTTACAGTCAGTATTTTTCCTGGTAGGTACTCTAAACTGACACATCTCTACACCTCACTCACATTTCAATCTATCATATCAAAATACCTCTCCTCTTGTCCTACAAAAAACATTTAATTTTAACTTGTTTGGGGTTTTTTATAGCAAGCACACAAAAAAATTCTTGCCATCTCCCACACAACAAGAAACCATTTCCTTAATTTTATTTTGCATGTCTGCATGGGAGAAAAAAATAACACAGGCAAGCCATTTAATAAATAACATGAGCTTTCTTTCCCTTTCTTATATGACACCAGAAAGTTGTCAAATTTCTTGTATTATACATTTCTCATTAATATTACAATCACTTTACCACAGGTCTATCACTTCCTACCACAGTAGTATAGGTAATAAAACCCTCAAAATTCATATGTTTTCTTCGTTCCTCTAAAACAAATAACAGATTCTTTTGTAACAGAATCCTACAGTAGAAGTACCTGGTATTCTTTCATGACACTGAAAATGAGCATAGGTGTAGAAATCACTGAGAGGAAGAAAAACATGCTCTCTCTATGATGCAAAAGGAGAATAAGATTAAGTCATTTAATTTTAGAAGATGATATGAACTTGTTTGGAAGTGCTAGGAAGGATCTTACTCCTGGGACAGTTTTAGCTGCAATGTTTGTTAAAGAGAAGACAATATTTGAAGGTAGATCAGGAGGTAGATGCCTCTTCAGCTATTGCATTACTTCAAAAAACTAGCAATCCCCCTCCACTACCACCATTTCCCTCCTATTTTACCATATCATTCTCTTCCTTGATTTTTGCAAAACATGCAACTCATTATTAGCTCCTGTGACTTCCCATTTAGAAATAATTTAGAATCCTATTCCCATTTAGAACCTCCATCTTGCTTGAAATCTTACGGAATTTTGCCAATGGAATATAACCTAAAAGGCTGAGCAGAAGGAACTCAAATCTTTGCACACAGCTAAGTCACCTCAGTCTTTTTCCTAAAATGTGGGATTTTTAAGATAATGATGTCATTTATATATCTGCTCCATACTTAATAAATATAAGCAGTTGAAAATAGCTAGTATACTTTGTCAAAACAAAAAAAAAATCATTACAAAACTGCTTGAATACAGTATATCAGACTAATTTTCCTCTATCTTTTCCTCCTTTCCCTTTCAATGGAAAAGTGGCATAAATGTAGAGTACGAAGTTTTATATGTTTTAATAATCTATTCATCATGTCCTTGCTCCTATAAGCTGAGTACATGGCATAACGGCAAGATTCCTGGATTGTCCTGAAAACACAAGGATAATGGTAATTACCGATTTTATAAAAAATAAAAAGCTACTCCTCCTTTCCCTCCTTTCACACAGCAGTTGGAGCCAAATGTTTTTGAGTTTGTTATGCACAATCCTGTCGTTATAGGGAGAACTATTCCATAAGAAGATTAGATATTAGCTTAAGCTGTCTTGGTACAACCGAATAAGCATGAGCCTGCAGATATACAAATGCTAAATCCAGTGGCGTTATCATTTCTTAGGCATTCAGAAACCTCTGAGCTTTTATAGAGGGTAAAGCATCCTACTACATATAAGTCCATTTCACAGACATACCAAATCTGTTTATTTTGAACAGAAGGAGCATTGTTCAAGTTATGTTATAGTGTAATAAACAGATTAGGACATTAGGCAACAGAATAATTAAAAGAAAGGGAAAGAAATGACTGCTAAATCCTGTATTTCAAACAAATAGGTAATGAAATTTAATCTAGGACAAAATACTTTACCTTTTGGCATCACACATCAGTATTTTACGTACCAGTTCAGAAAGCAAAAAGCCTTCCAGGTTGAATGAAAAATTACCCAGTCTCTTTCGATTCCGTGTTAATTTTCAAATTTAAAGTAACCTGCAGGGATTTATTAGGGCACTTTATTAACACACTTTATTACACCAAAGTGCAGCCAGGAACTTCCATAACTTTAACTTGTTTCTAGAAATCTGACTGTATTTCTATTTTTATACTGTCATCAATGGCTAGTGGCAGTTTTATAATATCGCAAACAGGTTATAGGTAACATCCACATGCAAAGATAAAACTTGGAGGGAGAAGGTTCATCCGTTACCTCTCCCTAGGAGAATTTCACTAATATTGATTTGGAGGATGGTTCTGGGATGGGACTTGATACACAACTCTTTAATTACTATTGTAATATTAAATTAAGAGTAAAAAAATAAAAAGGTCAGTGATCATTGCTGAACTGAGGGCTTCTTTACTAAAATAAAAGCTGATGATAGATGCATTTCTGTCAGTATGTATCAGTATTTCCACACTGAAGTTCAAAGCCTGAAGACTAACCACTTCTAAAGGGTCTTTGAAGTGCATTTTTGATAATAACAGATTTCACAGATAGCAGCAGACACTGCAGTAACAGGGGTTGGAAGTGGAATGGTGAGTTTCTCTTGAAAAGGTATTAATATCTTATTATTTATAGCTTTTTTAAATCAGAAGTTCTTCATAGCTTCCCCATTTAGCTTTGAATTCTGTACCATATTAAAAATAAACAGTAAATCTTCTTGTATCTATATAGCACTTGAAATACATTAAAAATAAAATCAACTCTGTCACTTTCCAAACTGTGACCATTGCTGAAAAATGAGTTAAATAGTGACTGATCATAAAGTATACGGCTTGCAGCAGAAGACATAAACACAAGTTCCGGTGTCCTATGTAATTTATTTTAAAATAACACAACTTGTACATGGCTCAGGAAGACAGTCCCTCCAGAGCTAAATAAAACCTCTATCTCCAGTGCTAGGAATATCACACCTTTAGACATTGAACAAAACAACACAATGAATTTTAGTGGTAAACAAGACTAGGGCTTTTTCTCCTAGGTGCACTCCTATGCAAATACCCCACTGAGGCACTGTCCAATTACATTTTAAGTCTAAATAAGCTCTCTAAATAAGGCCATGTGCTTGTCCTAACAGAAATACAGGAAAACCACTGCAAGCTCTTTACATAGCGTGGGAGTCCAAAACCAAAAGATACACGAAAAATTATTTCCTTGGGTTATCTACTGTGGACACAGATGCTTAGGATAAATAAATCATGCAAACAACAGACTCAGGACTGTAGAAAATGGCTAGGCTTATGTGCTATCCTGTGTCCACTGTCAGAGACAGCATACTAAACTCAATTCATCCTCGGTCTGATTAAGGACAATTTCTTATACTGTTAGCTCTGAGTACAATTTTCAAGTGCTAGATCAAATCACAAAGCTGTCTTACGGGCTTGGATATTCTATGACATTCTGTTCCACTTAAATGTTTTCAGCGAATTGAATGAATAGGAGAAAAAATTGACTGATGGCGTTTCAGACATCTCAGTCAAATCTGGGGAATTTAGAGATAACTGCAATAGATTTTTTTTTCTCTCTCTCTTTTTTTTTTTTTTTTTTTACTTTCTTGAAGTCGGTACTTCTCTGAAAGACTTCTCTATGGAATTTGAATTGAACAATTTATATGTCAGGAAGCCAGGGAACATGCTTGTCATTTAAGGATATGTAGTCCCCAACCCTTCTAATTCAGATCATCAACAGCCAGAGTTAGCAGCTTGCCATCTCTGTCTTATCTTGTATATAAGACACAACACCTGGCCAATTCAAGAGTGAAATATCTCTACAGTAAGCTGTGCAAAACCTCCAGTTCTCCCAATGCTAACATTACAATTTCATCACATTTTTTTCCTGATATCTCACTATTCTGCAAGAAAAGAAACTTGTACTGCAGTTTGCAGCACTAGCTTCTGGGGAACACATTACTGCAAACCAAGTATCCTCTCAGTATTTCACCTTTCAGAAATAGACCTTGAATATAAAATTAAATATCCACACATGAAAATAATGCTACTTTGTTCCTAAATAACCTCTGGTTCGCAGGGATCTAGTTCTGGATTCTTTAAGTCAGAATTCCACTCACTATTTTCTGGTCCAGTATAGGCAATATCTATCTATCAAATCTGTAAAAGAGGAGAATTGCTTCTTTGAAAAATTACTACCACATATTTTTGAATTGAATGTGTCCCTGCGCAAAAAGTTCCTCAGGGAGAAGGGAAGTTTTATTAGTTTGTGCCAGGAGGTTTTCTGATGGACAGGTTTCTTGTCACTGTAAATAAATAGTTGCATTCTCAGACCCTGCTCCAAAGAGGAGATGCATTTACACTAGCAGTTGAAGAAAATAGGTGTTTTATAAAGTCTGGTAGTTTCACTTGTTTGTTATTTGCAAGAGTGGCAGTGTTTTACCACACCATTTAATGAAACACAACTTGCAATGTAAAGAATTCTTCAGTGAGAAAGCAGGCTTGGCATAAATGTAACTTTTTGACTTGTGTGTCTGTATAATTTGCAAATTTTTAACAGCATTCAGTCATTTTTGGTACACCACTCTTTTTCTTCTTACATATGACATGTCTGTCATATAATCTTTCACAAAACAACCTTATTTTCCATAAATCCGTCTGGGTCTCCTCAAAATCAGCATGGACTTGTTTGTGAAGAACCATTTTTCACTCACTTTATTGGTTAACATTTTAATATCTTGAGACAGTATAAAAGACAGAATTATTCTGTGTTTAATGCTATACAAAATGTTATGTTATGTTTTTCAGACAGGTCTTTTATCCTAAATCCTTTACAGGGAAAATCAAATAGAATCACTAGCATAAGAGAGTGAACGAACTTATAAAGAAACTGAAAGGTTAAGGTAGTGGAGAAAAACAAGCTTTAAAGAGATCAGCATCTATTTTTGTGTGTAAGTGCAAAAATACATCCTGTTCCTTTCAGACTACTGAGTGTGAGCTTGTTCGCCTTGTTCATGGCACCATCAGCTGTTAGCAGTAAGACCCACCAGCCTTTGATGATAACCAAAAATAGAAAGGGAAAAGTTTCCTTGTGGCCTGATAAAAGAAGGTCAAACATTTTTGAACAGGTCAAGGTTGAATTTAATCTATAATTATATTCATGTAGAGTTCTGGGATGTTTATATGCAGTTATGAAAGCATATGATTATTTTTTCAGTAAAATTTTTATAGTTTTCAAATAGTTTTTCTCTATTAACATTAATAGAGCATGTCTATAATGTGATTCATTTCAAGCAAGAAATAGTATATACTTCTATTTCTTCAGGCAAGATATAGAAATGTGAAGTTCTTTGTGTATTTTTTTGTTGTATATCTTTTATTAGTAGTACTAATTCTAGTACTAATTCTAATGCTAGCCATATGATATGGCTAGCAAAAATATATCATATCATATGGCTAGCAAAAATATGTGGTAGAGAAAGAGAAGGTTTGTATTTTAGGACACCATCTGCAAAGCATTTCAGAAGATAGTCCTAAGAACAGATTCATTTCATAAGTATCTTCAACATAGCTTATCTTCAGCTTTTCCAAAGCAGTCATTACTATTAAATTTAACAGGTGTTTGAAAGATTTTCAATATTATACCTTACAAATCCTAAGAAGCTCTGTGTAGACCAAAAATATAAAATATAATAAGAAATAGACATTTTTTTTTGTAGGTCACTTTTAGCATCCTTCTCTAGTAAAGTTTCACTTACAGGTCTTTTACTCAAATTTCTTCTGGGTTGAACATTAATTCATGCTCCAGGAAAGGAGCAACACTCTTTCCTAACCAAGAACTGTGAGAAGATGACTGTTCTAAATAGAAGTGCAGTAGTTAGTCTAAAGGATCAAGAACTTGCCATGGTAGAAGGTGATTGAGAATCACAAAAGAACGTAGTCACATTTCTTCTTACTCTTACCATAACACTGGATTAGACTGGAATAGCCTGAAACCTCTCAGTACTTTCAGTACTAGTTGAATAAGTGGAAGGATGTAGGGACTGTACTTTTCACATCATTCTTTCTTTTGTAATAGAGACCTGCTTCATAGAAGACTGATGCCCAGTGACGTACAGAACTGTTAGGACAAAACTGTTAGGAACAACAACAAAAAAATATATAAGGCGGTAGCAATGTATACAGAGTTAAATGGGTATGTTGATTGCATCAGGCTTGGATTTAGCTAAAACTACGAGTCCTTAGGTGCGTATTAAATCCAATAAACTTTTCCAACAGCTCCAACAGCAACACACTTGTTACACAATGTATTATTTATATGTAAATTGTTGATGTAAAGGCCTTGATATACATGCTGATATAAAAGCTTTGGTTTGCTTATGCATAGGAAATTGCTAAACCTGTGAAGTATATTAATTTGTCTCTTATTGCACTCCTTCTCCCATTTACATAGAAAAAAGGAATCAGGGGTTCTTTCTATTTAAGTTTGTCTCCATAGTTTAAAATGCTAACATTATTAGGTTGCAATTTAATTCATACTGATGCTACGGATTCCATTATAACTAGAAGAAATGTCGGGTTGAGGGAGATAAGAAATAAGAGAGAAATAAACTCCTCAACCATCAAATAGAAAAAAAAAATCCTAAGGAGAGCCCATCCAATCACAGCAAGAGATACTCCCTACGCAATGCTGTGCTAAGTTGATTGAGCAGGTAGTTATGATTAAGGTGTAATTTACATTAGGAACACTGAAGCATATAAAGCCCGTATGAAGCCCGTAAATATCCTGTTATTCAGAATCCCCTAAAAAATAAGAAACAGTGAGCTTCATTTTGTGAATCTTCTGCATTGCTTTTACAAGCACCTTAGGTAAAGAGCAGATATAAAGATAAAACATTATTTCATAATGTGTTATGATCATAAATCTCATTTGGGTGTTTCCACTCTCATTTAATTTTGTATTAGTTCAAGTAATGGGACTACATTATTTCCATAAACTGCCTTCCCTTCAGGACCAGACCAGAACCTTCCAGCTTCAGGAAGGAAAATGTACCAACCCTACTTGCAGAGAGTTATTGATATGACAAGGATAATTTTAATAGTGCTTTGTGTTTTGGAGAATAATATAACATAGGTCTGGTTCATAGAGACACTTTAGTTATAATGTATGTATGTATGTAGTGTGGTGTGTTATTCTGTATTATTAGCCCTGTGTGATATTGCTAAAGAGGAGTGGTGGTAAGTTAGTACTAACACAACAGAAAATAAGGTATTTGTAATTTCCTCCTCAACATCTGTTGCATAAAATGTAATTTGCTCATTTGCGCAAACTGTGCTTCTGTAGAGACAATCTCCAAATCCCGTTTTTTGCATGTACCTGCCCTAAATAGTATCATTTGAATGTGGCCCAAAATTGCCTGCATTTTAATCTCATGTAATTTGAGAATGCTGTAGTGAGCAACCTGCTTATTTAAATTATACCCAAAACAAAGCAACAGAGTGGTATGAGTGACCAGAGAGTTAGAGAGGAAGAATTCAAAGTGGGCTTCTGGTTTGCTTTTCAAGAAGCAGAGTTCTCAGATCACCAGGAAGAATATTAAGGAAAGCAGTTAATATGTAGTTAAAGGAATCGTAATACACATGAACATATGTTGTTTCACCTAATTTTGATCAACTTAAAAGTAAAAATGTCTTTTTTCTTTCAGTTGGGCTTAGCACACCATCTGGTTTAATTATTCCTTAGGTAATATACTATAAAGTTAATAGAAACAGTATTGTTAAGCCAATCAGAAAGAATGTTTCTGCTGTGATTTTTCAGTAAGGATGTTTCTCTTAAAATTATTGACTATGAGGTCAACGTAATAGGCTTTCATATAAGTATTACATTCTGCTAATGCTTAGCAGATGCTAGTTCAGGATCGTCACCTGTATATTGACTCAGATCTTCTGCTTATTCAGTAGGAGAATTTAGTCATAATCATCTGAAGTGTTCTTTTAAGTTAGAGTTGCAGCAAATGACAAAAATGTTTTGTAAGCATTTTAATAAAAATGATTCAAATGACTTTAAAATAGTTTAGAAGATATGATGGCATTAAACATTTACAAGATTTCATATGATTGTCTGTTAAAAGGAAGTAAACTGAAGTTTATAAAACTCATGGTGATTAAAGAATCAAAATACCAAAGTCAATCTCAGTCTTTATTTCAAGAAGAAAAGATACGCCCTGTGAGACTTCTGAAATCCACTACTTTGATCAACTAGACATGTGAAATACGGAGTGCTCATTATTCATTGTAATACCAGAGTGAAAGTCAGGATTTAGAGATTCACTCTGACATCTTTGAGTTAAAAAGTGATTTCAAGTAGTTTTGCATAATCCCATTTTTAGGGAATCCTCATGAAGTTCAGCCTTATACTGCTGCTGACTTTCAGTAGGTCCTATTTTTTTTCCCTAACTAAAAATTACTTCTTGCTGTTTGTTTTTATAACTACTCTTGTTTGCCTTAAAACTACTCTACTACGATGTAACAAATTCTTATAGAACTGAACATTTTCTTATCATTCTAAAAAGTCTTTTTTCCCTGAATATGTTTCTGCAGCAAAGGGAAAAAATAATCTGAACAGAATTTCATCTCAAAGGATGCATAATAAATATGTCCTTTCTGAAACACACAAGATATATACTATTCTGAATTTAGCAGAAAAAAAAAAAAGAGAACATTTGAAATACATTAATGATAGGGGAGTGTTTATATTCACAACATCATGGCATTTGTACTTGCATTCTCGAATACAGCCATTATATGCAGATTTCAGCAAAATATGTGACAAAGAATATTAGATATGGTCAGGAATTAAGAGAGCAGAAAGTGGTCTAAAGCCTCATCCATTTTATTGAGGCATTATAAAATCATTTTAAAGCAAACAAATGTTTTCATGTTCCTTATGCCCATTTTAGCTGGATAAAATTTAGGACATAATACTACTGCTTTAAATTACACCTGTTATAGTGCTGTCTGATGACCCCACAAACTACTGGAGGCAAGAAATAACTTCATTTCTCAAGACCTATGCTAAATGGAGTACTGGAGAGAAATCCCTTGTGGTTCACTAAATCTCTAAAAATTTCACCCAGCTCTGGAGTCTCTCAGAAGAAAACAGCTAGGAGCTGGGAGGGAGAAACATCATCCCTGTGCTGTTCTTGCACTTCCCTAGATACTTGTTTATGGATGCTATTGAGGTGAGTAGGTTCAATGACCTTTTGATATGACCATATACATTTGTTCTTATATTTCAGCATAGATACAGAATGGAGAGAAAAATGCTTTGAATCTGGATCATTTTCTTGATAGGACTCTCAGTGTGGCAGCAGCTCAAGTTTACGGTGACTGTAAAGTGACCGTGAACCAAGGGCTGTAAAACATTTTTATTCTCTTTGAGTAGAGCAGACTATTCTAATTTGTACCAACTAACCAAAAATACTCAGATAGGGCGACTTAAAGATTTGCTAGTTGTTTTTTTCCTATGAAACATCACCATCTACACCTCAAAACTGGCGATGTGTGCTGGGAGAAGTTTATAACCTATCAATCACAGTGAGTCTGCAGCTGGGAAGGAACAGCCTATCTAGTTTCCACCCTTCCCAAATGCAATCAGCCATAAAGGAATCCTCTCAACTGTGGGAACTTCTTGCTCCCGCATCTGATTTGCCCAGGAGAGGCACAACACAGAATGTGAGAAATGCACTAGGGCAATCTTCAGGGGTCTACTTCTGATGAGGTACTGAACTGCTTTGGCACATAATGTCATAATTAAGCACTAGCAATTGAGTGCTATAATGGACTGTTGGTTGAAAACACACAGTGAGAAGTTAACAGATAATACCACTTCCTACTTGTCTAATGTTAAAAAATCAGTATCATTATATAAGCACATGTCTGGAAGAGATCTCCTCGAGACATCAAATCCAGTGTCTTGCTATCAAAGAACAGTGTGCATTATAACCTTTTTTTATAATTCAATTAAATCCCAATTTAAAACTTTTTTTTGTATGTTTGTTTTTGGCTGACCCTACACTGGAAAAACATTCAAAAATCTCCTTCCTCTGATAATCACAAGTCTTTAAGTTCCAATTTAATTCGGTATCAGTTTACATCCACTTAATCCTGAGCTTACATTTGCCTTTAGTTTCTTTTGGTTATTTATTCATTTGATTTACTCATTGTTATAGCTCAGCTGTTGTTTGACTAAACAAGCAAAGCACTCCTAAACTCCTCTTCTGCAGTAGATGTTCCATTCCTCTGAACTTGCAGAAATTCATGCTGATAACTAACGAACACATGATACTGTACTTTGTCTCACTGAGGCTCGCCCCCATTCAGTCTTCAGTCTTCTATTTCCCTGCATCAGTCTTCAACAGCACCCACCGGTGTTAGATTCCATCCTATACTCTACCATATCAGTAGCATTTTTAAATGCAACCCAAATACCTTTCTCTTGATGTATGCAATCCAAATATATTTGCTTTTTGAAGCATTAGATGTAAGACATTCTTTGATGTTATTTAAACCCTTGACTGCATCACAAAATGTCCCAGACTCAGTTTGTATCAAATGAATCATTTGTTCTAAAACACTAAAGCCAGCCAAACAACAAATTCTTCATACAGAGACTACTGCAGCAGCTATTTGATTTTATAAGTAAAAGGAAATGATTAATGCTTTTCATTTAGTAGAAAACAGCTGCACTCCTAACTATACTATCTGGAAAGAAGGAGAAGTAGCCATTTAGAAAATCATATCCTTTTTAGTGAAAAATGGTTTAAACTTTGGAAATAATTGCTGTTGCAGATATAGGTTGTTAGAACATTACTAGCAAAACACTGAAATAAATGTATTAAGACTCAGAAGGTTTTTAAATAATTAATTAGTCAATGTGAAAAAGAACAAAAACATAAACTGTTGGTCTGTTCACACATAGCATCAGTCAGGAATACATGATTTCATCTTCAATCTACCGTCTCTCACATACTACAGCAAATTCCTACATTTATGAGGAAACTCCAAAAAGTGGAGTCTGAACAGGAAGTAGTCACTTAGTCACTTTGCTCTTTTTTTCTCATTCTTCCTCTTTTGTCACACATTCTTACAACATGGTCAGTGAATAAGGTATCCCAAACTATTATCTGTTAAGCTTTTTACCACACTTTTTTTTTTAAGTGGAGAACTACATATTTGAGGAACAAAAGAGATGCAATGAAGATTAAGCCTTACCTTTTTCTTTGAACCATTAACCCTTCAACACCATGCCTACTAAACCATGTCCCTAAGTAAGTGCTTCATCTACGTGTTTCTTAACACTGCTAGGGACAGGGACTCCACCACTTCCCTGAGCAGCCTGTTCCAATGCTTGGCTATTCTTTCCACACAGAAATTCTTCCAAATGTCTAACCTGAACCACCCCGGTGTAATTTGAGGCCATTTCCTCTTTTCCTATTTGTAGTTATTCTGGAGAAGAGATCAACCCTCACCTCACTACAACCTCCTTTCAAGTAATTGTAGAGAGGAATAAGGTCTCCCTTGAGCCTCTTCTCCAGACTAAATAACCCCAGCTCCCTCAGCCGCTCCTTGTAAGGTCTGTGCTCCAGCCCCTTAACTAGTTTCATCGTCCCTCTTTGGACACACTCCAGCACCTCAATGTCCTTCTTGTAGTGGGGGCCCAAAACTGAACACTGTATTCGAGGTGCGGCCTCACCAGCACCCACTACAGGGGAACAATCACTTCCCTGGTCGCGCTGGCTACACTGTTCCTGATACAAGCCAGGATACTGTTGGCCTTCTTGGCCACCTGAGCACACTGCTGGCTCATGTTCAGCCATCTATTGATCAACACCCCCAGATCCTTTTCTGCCACACAGCTCTCCAGCCACGTGCCCCCAAGCCTGTAGCGCTGCATGGGTTTGTTGTGACTGAAGGGCAGGATCCGGCACTTGGGCTTGTTGAACCTCATATAGTTGGTTTCTACCTATCAATCCAACCTGTCCAGATCTCTCTGTAGAGCCTTCCTACCCTCAAGCACATCTACTCTTCCTCCCAGCTTGGTGTCATCTGCAAGTTTGCTGAGGGTGCACTCAATCCCCTCATACAGATCATCAATAAACTGACCCCTCCCCAACACTGACCCCTGGGGAACACTGACCGGTCGCCAGCTGGATTTAACTCCATTCACCACCACTCTCTGGGCCTGGCCATCCAGCTAGTTCTTCACACAGTGAAGAGTACACCTGCCTAAGTCATGAGCTGCCAGTTTCTCCAGGAGAAGGCAGTGGGAGACTGCCAAAGGCCTTACTAAAGTCTAAGCAGATCACATCCACAGCCTTTCCCTCATTCACTAGGCAGGTCACCTGGTCATAGAAAGAGATGAGGTTGGTCAGGCAGGCCCTGTCTTTCATGAACCCGTGTTGGCTGGGCCTGATGTCTTCGTTGTCACACACATGTTGTGTGATCCCCCTCAAGATGGATCTGCCCCATGACTGGTCTGGTTCCCTGGATCTTTCATCTGACCCTTCTTGTAGATGGGTGTCACACTGGCAAGTCTCCAGTCGTCTGGGACCTCCCCTATTGATAGGACTGCTTATAGATGATGGAGAGCAGCTTGGCAAGCACTTCTGCCAGCTCCCTCAGGACCCTCAAGTGGATCCCAATAATGGGTGGGTCAAATCAATGGCATTTCTGCAAAGGATCTGACATAATGTTTCTAACTACTGGAGTATTTTCTTTTTTCCTGTACAACAATTTGATCTGGAATTTAACACTCATGAACAGAAAAGTGCCTCACATTAGTTTCACTTGGAAAGACAGGTCATGCCACAGTCTCATACACCAGTGCTGGGCATGATTCCAGCTGCTTGCCAGAATCCGATCACCTTTTCCTAAGCAAAATATTCAAGAAAATAGCAAAAACCCCTCCTGTCTAACACCACCTGTCAGCTGGGCTTCAGACCAGGGCACCGGGCTGCGACAGCACCTGGTGCTCTGCTGGATGACCTCCTCATTGCTGGGAGAAGAAAGAAGAGTCATATTCGTTCTAGCAGACTTGGCAGCTTGGGTGCTGCTCATCTCCAAATACTCCTGCTTGCATCGCAAAGACAGCTGGAGAGGGTAAGCAGTAATGGCCTGAAATGACTTGGGTCATTTTTCTCCGACCAAATTCGGGATATTACGAGCAGTTTCTTTCTCTACCATCTCCAGTCTCTTACTGTGATCATATTCCTATCCATCCTGAATCAGGATCTAGATCGCAGTGTCAGCAGTGTAGCATACACACAACTTGGTGCTGTGCCAAGTGTGTACATAATAAATTCCACAAAAAGCTCCAGTTCAAAGAGCTGGAAAGAACTGAATCCAGGAAGGCCAAGTTAACACTTTAACCTTCACAGAAGTGCTCTGAAGAACAAACTTTGTCTAGATTCACCCCTATTTCCAAAGATGATTGTCCCCATGCCACCAAATCAGTTCACAGCTTCAAAGATTGCTTGATCTCCTCATCTTGGGCTCAGAAGCCATGGTAGCAAAATATATTCCATTGACTTTCCCCTAAAACTGACTGGAAGACTATCAGCTTTCCAGTCACGGGCTGGTCATGACAGTATTCTCCATTTGTAAGCATGTACAGGAGGAAGATGGAATCGTTATTTTATGTGAAATTGAAGCTCCAAAATCCAAATGCCTGTGCTCAGCAACATAAAAGATTCATCAAGCAATAGAAAAGAGCTCAACATCCAATGGAAATTTTCAAACAACTACAGTGGTCTGTGAAAATAACTTCTATTGGTGTCTCCATTCCATGAAGCATAAGGAAAAAAGTTTCATGAAAGTGTTAGCATTATTGTAATACTAATGCCAACAAAAATAAGACTAAATACAGAGCCAATTTATTCAGATTAATTTATTGTCCATTTCTTCTCTTACACAGACAAAAAAAAAAGACTTCTGTAAATTAATTGAGCTATTTATCTTAGAAAGTAAGGGGGACATTTTTGATAGCTGTGTTTTATGAACTTGAAAGGTAGCAGGGCCCATAAAACTCCTTGACACTTGTTTTTGAGCTTCACAGAATTAGAGTATATACCTCCTACCTGAAGTGTCGAAAAGACTTGTTTCTTTTGATTCATCCATCAGCCAAATTTCTACTAAAAAGGATTTTTTAGATAGATTTGCCCTCCCTTTTGTTTTTTTAATGGAACTTTAAGTCTTTCATCAAAGATAAAAATAAATAAAGGCATTATGCCTGTATTGAAAAAAACAGCACACAAACACTTTGTCTCTATGTTATTGAAACATCCATATAAAATATGTTTATAATTATAAAGTATTTTTAATCAGAAATACTTTGTTAGTGTAAGATAATATTCCTCATGGCAAGTTGAAGTTCTTTCACCATAAAGCTGCTTTTTCATATGTATAAAAAGTAGTCAGGCAATGGATAAAAAAGTGCCTCTATGCAATGAGGCTTAGGCTAGGTATACATTTTTTATAAAAACAGTCAGAATCACTTTTAAAAAAAGACAGACTGGGAACAATAAATATTAATTTCCCGTGTATAAGCTCAATGTTACATGAAAGAGTTTTCAAATGTCATAGCATTGATAAATGAAAATATCTGAGTGATATACCGAAACTACCTTTAAAAAAAATAGCTGGTTTCAAAAAAAAGGGGTATATTTTGTTTACAAAGAAGAAAGATCTATCAAATAAAATAGTCAGACAGGTTTGAAATAGGTAGTTTAATAGATATTTTGATAACAGTTGCATGAATTCCACATGTTGAAGCTCTGAAGCTCATGTGAAAAGCTTTGCTAGCTTTACTAGCTCAGACACTAACGTAAATCACCAATGTATTACTTCACCATTAGTCATCATAAATCAGAGTGCAGAAAAAATTGCATGTCTTCTTTTTTCATCATTAATTGTCTTTCATTATCTGAAACTGATTTTAAAGGAGTCTTTTCAAGTGTTTACAGACAATATATTATTCCTCATCTTGTGTGTGTAAACATGCTCAAAAGCCTTGGTGTCAGATAACAACTTTACAATCGTGTTCCTGGAATATTAATGTATAACATATGCATGTTTTAAATATATCAAGTAACAATATTTCTTCCTTTATGAGTATAGCTCAGTAACAACTACTTTCAACATGAAAGAAAACACATTTTTAGAGGTTTTGGTATTGTATTCTTTAGAGCAAAATGGCGTAATAGTGGATGAACCTCCTGGAAGAGATTCCAGCTGTGTTAGTTTGTGCAGGACCTTAATTAGTTAGTCAACATATTTTTTAAAAAATACCTGTTTTCCCAGGTAGACTACTAAAAATGTCAGGAATCAACATTTAGCCTTTAATATCCCCTCCAAGGCAGTTCTTTCATTAAGGAAAGGGACTGAAGTGGCCATTCTCACCTTTACTAGGTGCAGCTTGCTATTCACATGGAAAACTTCAGACCGAGATGGTACAGAGATAAGGCCGGACAGAGAATCCACTATCTACTTTGCTGGAAAACAAGAACTCAGCTCAACTCAGCTTTCTTTAAATGATTTGCAGTTTTAACTAATGCCCTATACATCAGTAAAGCTACTTATCTTGCAGTCCTTGAAAGAAAAAGAACAACTGCTATTAAGATTTGAATATTAATGTGTTTTTATATAATCTTCAGGGAAAGAGTCATGGAAAGAAAAAATACTACATTTCTTTACTGATCATTTTTTTTTTCCTAAAGAAAACATGATTACTCCTCTGAAAAATCCAGACAAAATATTAATTAACTAATATGATACATTCATTTCTAATGAAGTCAAAATAAAATGCATGATCCATAGAATCACGTGGCTTACTTGTGTGTGTATCCATGTATTTATAAATCAGTCAGTCTTGGAATTTTGGCATTTTGGAACAAGAAAACCAATCAACACACAAGTAAGCTTAAAAAAGAACTCTTTTTTTAATGGATGGAATTTTTCATCCAGTTGTGTGTTTGACAGCTGTATTTGATTTGAAAAACACTTGACTTGCTTACTTTTAAAGAAATGCTGCAGAAGTCAGCAAATCCGAGTCAAAATCCAACTTAAAATTCTTTTTTAATACGTCAAGGAGCAAAATTCACAATTTAACTTACTTCTTCCTTCTCTAAAATGCATTTTTTTCTTTTTAAGTCTGGTCTCATCATTATTAAAATTTGGTCTATGGCTGATGGAGGAAAAAACATAGAAACTTCAATGCTTTAACTCAAAGAATAACACAGTTAGTAGCTTCATTTTATTTTGCAAATGTACTTATATTAAAGCATCAAGAGGATGAGATTACTTTGACTCTGTAAACTGAGGATTTTGAATTAAGTCCTTTCCCTCTATATAAAATAATCTATGTGATAAAATATTAAGTAGTAGTTCTCAGTCTTATGTATATTCAATGCAAAATGAGTCTTATAAAGTTAATGCTATATTTGTGCCAAAGTGTTTACATATGCTCCTGTCAAATGTCAAAATGGAAAAAAAAGACAGGAATTCAGCTATTTCATAGCAATTAGTTTTGAAATACCAGCAGTTCAAGAATTATAAATTATTTTAAGATAATTCCTTGGAATTATAACTGAAATATCTGAAATCCATTTAGTGTAATTGCAAGTGGCAGTTCAGGTAATTTCTTATCACCCTGAGAGTTCACAAGAACATTTCACAAGACTTCAAGTAAGCTTGGGAAAGGGAGCTCATAAACCCCTAAAAAGTCCCTTCAACAAAGCATTTTAAATAAGACTGTATTAAAAAGAAAACAGCATCTTGGAAAGGTTTAATGTTGTGCCGGATCTAATTTTACAGGCAGCAAAAACAGATTTGCCCATCACTTAATCAAAAAATGCCTGTGAATGAAAAAAAAAAAAGCATATATAACAGAGAAGGTTAAAAGTAGGAAATATTCCTTGAACAATATTGACAAAAGAATTAGGTACAGAATACAACAAATATCTCTAGATGACAAGGATTGTAAGAATAGCATTTAATCACACTACAGAAAGTTCCATGGTGCAAATGTGCTTAACCTTTTCTATAGAAGAGACTTACAAAATGAGAAATCACAAAGACAAAGTGAGCAACCTTTGGAGCTCTGAACTAAAATTCACCCTGTTTCCACCTTTTGAGGCAAGACATTATTTTTATTGCAACAAAACTGGATAATTTACAGTAAGACAAACAAATTACAAAAAAAGTTCATGATGCAAGATGTTTCCAAAACTGTTTTCAGAAATTCGCAGAAATTTATGCCAACTGCATTCCTCAGTTTGTACAGATCTTGACCTTAAGGTCTTAAGGGATCTGTATCAAAAGCCTATGCTTTTATGTTTTATCTTACCCACCCAAATACTGAACCAGTTACTTAGTATTAAATGTTTACAGATTAAGTATGAGGTTTGAAAATAAAAAGTAAGTAATATTTCAAAGACGCTATCATAAAAGACTGGATTCATCTGATAACACAAATGTTAATAACTGAGTTTTCTAAACTCCTTTTATAGTCAACAGAAACAGACTTTCTAGTTTACAGTCTAAAGAAACAGGCATTTATGCAGCACAATTTAGCTCAAACTACAGCAGACATCTAAAACAGTCACATGAGTTGCACTCTAAAAATGTCTATTTTCCATTGCCTTTAAAAGAAGATGGTTTGAACAAGTTTAGATCTAGATGACTATACTGCAGAACTCAAAAGTAACCTAAAGGAAGGAAGGATCTTACTCAGAGGAAAGTATAAATATTTTCTAGTTATATCTTTTGATGCAAGGACCCGAGTTTCAGAACATATATGCTTAGGGTTTCTTTTTGTATTTTTTTTCCCTAGCTGCAGCTGATGGCCTAACAGAAACAAACTATAGAAATCCTTTAAAAGATATCTTTACAGTATTAGTAGTTGCTTGGAAATGTTCTCTATTACAGGCCCAAAATAAAAATATCCTAGCTGAAAGCAGACATTCTAAACAGATTCAGACCATAACATCATGGTTTTGTCCTAAATTTTGCAAAGACCAAAACAATCCAGGTATTAGGATATACAAAGATGACGAAGATTACATGTCTTGGAATAGGCATTTCAGGCTAATTGCCACCGTTAACATTCAGTGAGAATGGTTTCCAAAGAGTATCAGGTTTATATTTCTTATTGATGTGCCTTTCACTGAGTGTACACATATGCAAACATATACATTTTCTCTTAGCTTAAAATGGATGTTCAATAAAACTTATTCAGTGTATACCAAAAACCTTTTCATTTTCAGTATATCATTTTCAAAATTAACTCAAATTATTACATTATTTATTTCAATACAGTTAAAAAAATTATGATTCAAGACTATATATGAGACTACTTTGGAACATGCGCCCTATACAAAAAAAAAGGAAACATACCTTTTTTTTTATTAATTTGACACATTTTTAAGGTGATAAAAAAGTGTCTGTTCAAAGTTAATATAGAGTACACTTCTTTCAACAAAAACAAAAACCTCTGAGCCCTTTCAGTAACACCAGAGAATGCTATCAGTGCCAGATAACCTTCTATAATAGCCATTATATATTATAATGGCTATTATAGATGGCTATCATATTTAGTTTAGTTGAAAATAAGGTAACAAGAAGTGCCAGAGGTCACTGTTTCCCTAGCATTTCTGAATACAGGTCTGCATTTCAACCATTTAATGAAAAGCAGAGGAGCTTTTAGTATAAACCCACTTCATCAGCACTTAGGACAAACCTACTTCATCATCTGGCTAAATTATTCTGCCAAACTTTGCACCAGCATGGCTCAGTTGAAAAGTTAAATATTTCATGAAGAGGGGTGCAGACATCTGAAAATATCAAGTGGTTCAGGCTTCTGGGCTTAAAAGCCTCTGAGATTGTCAAAGTAACATTTTTAAAACGCATTTGTCAAAATCAAAGTTCTAAGATAATCAAAAAAAAAAAAAAAGAAGTAAGAGCAAAGGTAAAAGACACTATAAAATCAGCTAAATAATAGTACAATGAAAATTGCTTTCTCTTATAATAGAATCCAAAAATGAAACTTTTTTTCATATCCAGTGACTTCTTGTTTTTGTAAGAATTAAGGACCCTTCTCTTATATAACTATCATCTCAAATGATACAGCTTTGTCAGCCAAGGAAACTAGTCGATTCTACCACTGAACAAACGGTCACTATAATCCTACTCTAAAACAGATGAAAATCAGTCCAAACAACACAAATTTTAATGTAAACTGTTACTTATCTCCTAAATATTCTGCTCTGGGCTTTTTTTTAATTTTTGGTACATGACATACATTTACAACACACCTGGTATCAGTGTTCTGAAATTAATCTCCACACAAATAAAGAAGATTAAACATAAAGAGACTCCTGGATCTGAACATTCAAAGTACTAGACAGTACAAGGGGGTCATAACTCGAGTTGCTAGAGTTTCAGACCTAGACAAGAATCAAAAGATTTATTTTGCTACATACATGATCCTAAAAAAATGTCAGAAGATTCTGCCTTGTTAAAGCACACACTTGTTAGAGGAGCAGGAGCTGCCACTGGTGGAAAGCTCTTAAAGATGGAAAAAAAAGTGAGAATAAGTTGAAAGCTAGGCTACATGAGAACAAGGGAAAGAACATCAAAACTGAAAATACATCACATCAGCCTGCAGCCTTGAAGGGAATGGTAGCTGCAGATAAGAGAAGGATGTCTGTTAGTGCAAGCAATTATATTTCATTTCAGAGAAGTAAATGCTGTATTTGGCCACAGACACCTGAATGAAGTGCAAAGAGATTCCAAAGCCCAAATGATATTTGGCAACTGGCCAAATCAACAAAGAACCAAAGATTTTGTTGCTCAAAGACCACTTAAGAAATAATTATGTTCTCAGACAGAGTTAGATAAGGTACATTTCTTGATCTGAGAGTAATCAAGTGTCTGAAGAAACATGTCAGAAGAACCAGTTCATTAAAGGCCTAAAATAGATACATGCCCTAAAGCCCATGCTCATAATATTACTTTAACAGTATATCCTACAAATATTGCTGTGTATTGAATAAAAAGAAGAAGAAAAAAAAGAGTAAGACAAAGCAGTCTCAATCTCTCTTCTATCAATCCTGCTGAAAGATGTGGGAGACTCTTCATGCTTGCATTTAATTAACTTTTTTTTTTTTTTTTTGGGTATTTGCCCTTCCATATCTGCTTCCTGATATATCAACCTGTATCAGCTGTTAGACTTGCAACCAAAATAGTAGGTAACAGAATTAAAACACATTTTTGAAACTGTAAATTATGATTATCTAGCCTTAAAAAGTTTAATTCACCATTAAAAGCAATGATGGTCAGACAGTTCTCATGCTGGTGCCAACTGCACCTGAGTAATCGATCATCTGAACAGATTACAGCTTAACTGGTCAGACAGTCTAAATGTCAGTTTAGTGCTCACAGTAACAGGTGGCATGTTGTAGAGGCCATTAAGTTTAAAGCACCAGTTTTAATTCAGAAAGTGAACCCTCTTAGAAAAGGAGCGGCTGGGATGTTACATAAAGAGATTAAATTTTAATAACTTTCTTCTTTAATGCTATAAAATCATTATTTTTGATTCTATACACAAACTTGACTGCAGAAAGTTTGAACAATGACAGCTGCTCTATATGCTACATTTAGGCAGTGTGCAGAGTTTGGGAAAAATACAAGCACAATAATTCTTACAAAAAACTTAATGAAACTACAGTTCATTTATATAGATTCATAAATCTGTCTTTTTTTTTTTGAAAAAAAAAATTTAAAAAAAGCAGAGAAAGTAATCTGGATAGCACAGGATCAGTAATAAGAGCTGCAGCCCCCTGTTGAGAGGTCACTTGCTCACATCTGACATAAATCAGTAGTGACCATGTCTCATTTGACAACTGTTCAGCACCTATGAGTGATGCTATGGCAGTGCATGTTGGAGAGGTTTCCAGGTGACAATCAGAGCTAACAGACATCTTTGTGGGGAGTATTAAGTAGCATAAAAGAACAGTTTGGCCTAAAGACCATACTATTTGTTTTCTCTACAGAAAGCAATTCTAGAACAGTACAGAGAACAAACTCTGTACCTCTCAAATAAGATGTCTCTATGGGAATTATTTACATTTTCCATAGTACCGTATGAAATCTTTGAAATTTTCTCATTTGTTTATATTATGGGTTTGATTTTTCTGCTCAACACATTCCATAGATTTCAGTTCTCTCCATAGATGGGAGACGGGAGAACTGAAATGGGTCAATTTTCCAAATAGCATTTAGTTTTAGCAACAGTAAGACAGCAAAACCTAGCACACCGTTGGTATGTAGTGTTCTATTCCTTATACAGAATAAAATAAGGAAAGTCAAAAACTCATAACTGCCACAACTTAGCTAAAGACAAATCATAGACTTTTAAAGAGTTCTCATTCACATATAAAAACACAAGCACCTCTATATTTTTACAGCAAAGCCAACTGAATAAATGCACTCAGAATTCATTCTGATTTGAAAACATTCTTAGATTTCTGATGTAGCATAGGGCTTTGACATACAGAAAATAACAGTGTTAGATACTTCTTGCTGGTCTGCTACTGTTCATGAAATAAGTATTCTGAATTCATGCCTGGAATCGAAAAACTTAACAGCTCCTATAATCCTGAATCACATTTCCAAGATGTTCACACACTAGGATAGTGTCTTTCAAGACTGTTTTTATGTTTACATATGTTTCTGGTAAGTAAACTAACTCCTTAGTAGTTATTAAAGGCCTTATATATAAAGACTGTTTTAGCTACTTCATGTTTGCCTTCCTCTGCTGACAGCCCACCAAATCCTTCTTTGGGAGGAGAATATTACACTACATTTATCACTATAGCAACTAACCTAATGGATTTGATGCAGGCTTCTCTTCCACCATAGGATGGAGCCACTATCCCTGAATATAATCTAAACATTTAAAGAAGAAAAATATGGTCAATTTATCATTTTACTATGACAAAGAGAAAATAACTGGCTTCAGAAATTAAAGTATAAATGAAAGTCTAATGGACTGTGTATGTATATCCTGAACATGTTTTATAAATAGCTGTTTAGTTGTCAAATGGAACTGACAGCAGGGTATTCACTGGTTGCTGCCACTAATAGGGATGACTATGCTGTACAACAAAGATATTCCCCAAAATAAAAATTCACACACAAATAAGGAGAAGAAAAAGGAGGAGGGAACCACATACTGATATGGAGATAAGCTTAGTCAGGCTAATAAATCAAAAAAGAAGATACCAAGATACACTTAAAGTTTTGCTTACAGTGTTAGAAAAATACAGAGAAATATAAAAGTTCTGATTTTTTGAAGCTACAGGATTTTATGCAAGTTCAGTAAAATGATACAGTGAGAGATAACCAGATACGAGGTACTGTAATTAATAATAAAAAACCTTAAGAAGCTTGCTTATCGTAAGAAATGTAAGTTAGCATACTTCGATACATCTAGCTATAAGATGTGTGAAAAAATATGGACCACATTACATTTAAGCAAATACTTTTCTTTTACTTTTTAAGAAATACAGTAGGCTGTTATCCTTAAAACATTGCTACCCTCCAAATTATGCTTTTCTTCAAGAAACAAAGTAGCAGATTAAAAAGGTCTACATAAAGCCTGGATAATTTTGAAAAGAATTCATAAAATTTACTAGAATCTCCACATTTTCTCCTTGATTTTTAGATATCTTTACCTTTCCACAGGGCAAAAAGATTTTAATATTTTTTTCGAAATGTTCAATACAGAAACCAGATAAGATGTAAGTGATTCTTCATTAACATTCAAAACCACAGTTATCAAATCAGTGAAACATTACATAAATGATGGAGTGTTTTGACACACCATATTTTATGTTGCATGGTGTTTTTTAGCTTTATATGGTATGAAGAGTATACTACATGTTTGAGGAATAACATCTCCTCTGGCTAATGGAAATCATTAGAAAATGGTCACTTAAGCACAGCAGAAACTGTCTTCATACATCAGCTAACATTTGCATTGTTCAGCATCAGTAGATGATACCAAAAATAATGAACAAGACCTAACAATTCAAATTAACAACTTTCCTTCACTTCTTAACTCCTTCAACTCTGTTGTGGAAAAAATGATCATCTTTAGTGTCCGCACTTACAGTTAACTCTTTCTTAGGCTACGCTTGTAGAATATACATTCTCAGAAGAATCTGGATATTCTCCACAAAAATTCTGAGATGCTCCAGAGATGCCAACCTAAGATTTTTAACTGCTGCTATCCAATTGAATTGTCTCTATATGCATTGGAGGCACTTGTCTCACACTTTGCAAATAATTTTTTTAAAATCTCAGTAAATTGTTTAGAACACTATCTACATTTATTAGCAAGCTGAATATGGTACTAAGCACAGATTGAAGTATTTTAAAGTGTGTTTTTTTATATGATTTTAATGAGAGGTATAATGCAAAATGTATTAAATTATAAAAAGGAGAAAATGTTACTGATGGAATAAGCTTCTTTCACTATTAGGGCAGTGAATGATTGTTGCCAGTATCAAGAGACCCTATAACACGCAAAGTAGTGAATTAAATTTCAATTCCAATAACCAATTTCAATCTTGCTTCAGAAAAAAATAGAGAAATATTTCTGTTTTTACACCCTACATAGTAGGGCTGGGGGGATGCAATTGAGGGTTAAGAACCGCAGTAGGCATGCTCCTGAAAACCAGAACCCATTCCCTATTCATCATAACCTACATCTATTACTGCTCAACATGACAAGCCTTGTGCAAAGTCTTTTATGCTACAGCTAATGAAAGGAATACACACTACAGGTACATTACAGATCACAGTCAGCTGAGTTTGGGAAAATACAGTATATATTCATTTTGGCAAAGTTGTGCTAGTCCCTCCTAAATTACATTTTTTAAAATTATTATTGCACAGAAACGTTTTTTTTTCTATTCTTCTTGCTGAAAGATTCCCACTCTGGTACTATGGACAAACTTAAATTTCTCAGCAGTATAGGCATTAATTGTTTGTATATTACATAACTGCTTGAAAATTACAGCTGCTGAGAGCATTAAAATGAAGCAAAAAGAAATAAAGATGTTTTAAAGCATTAACACTCCAGGCAATTGATTCCTACAGATTTCAAACCAGTGCAATTAATGGGTGGCAAGCCTGCAAAAGAACTGTATAAAACTTAACTGATAATCTTAGTAACAGCTCAAAAACTGATCGTGTGGCTTTACTATGCTGAGGAAATGCTAGGGAAGCTCTGGGGCTTGTTCCAATGCAATTTCACAGCCAGAGAATCACATATGATCCCAGAAATGTTAGGACATCTGTCACTGGACCAAGTACACACTCCCTAAAGGAATTAACATAAACAAAGCAGCTCTTGTTCAGAGGAAGTGGATCAGTGCATGAGGAGGGAACAGTGCTGAAGGGAGCTGCTAACATCTGGCAATAAACAGCAAAAGCTAAACAGCTAAAAAGTTTGTTCGTAAGATGCTCAGTTCAGATCAGAAATGCCATATCTACAACCAAGGGACACCTCATGTTTCTGAGAAACAGCCATGCTGAAGTGGGGGCTCCCTACATTAGCGCGGGGCCGTGGGAGAGGAGCGGAGGTGTCAGCCTGGCGCGCAGACCTGCCCACACCAGACCCTGGCCTCGGCCTGAAGCATCATCTCGCACATGAAAGGTGTGGGTTGATGTTCAGGGAAAAAAAAACAAAGAAAGAAAGAAAGAAAAAAAAAAACAGCAGGGCAAATATGTACTTACTGCAGTAAGCAATTAGGAGGCTAGCCAGGATCATGATAGCCCAGAAAGTTGAGGACATGCTTGGCAAGGCGTTCGCATCTTTCCTACTGCTTCTCCTGAGAGATGGAGCCATCGAAGCCACTTCCCCAGAGGGGGCGGATAGTCAGAGAGGTTCACCAGCCAGCTCTCCCCTTGACCGACGGCTGTTCTCCACGCGTAATCCCAAAGCGAGGCATCCTCCACACACCGGGGGCTCCTCAGCAGCGACGTGGCCCTGCTGCGGGAAGCATCTTCCAGCCGCAAAGCCAAGGCGACTTAAAGTGCGCCGGGCTTGGCGGCCTCGGCCAGCCTTCCTCCCATCGCCGTGGCGAGACGCACTAGCGAGGTGGCTCTGGGGGGTGGATGGGGACGCCTGGCGCGATGCTGAGCCGGGACGACGTCCCACAGGCGACCGCTCTCTACGGGTGTTTGAATTCGCACAAGTTGCGCTGCCGCCCTCGGCTCGGCCGAGGCGGCGCCGGCGCAGGAGCCCCGCGGCGAGCCCGCCCCGCCCGCCCGCCGCTTTAGGGCGCCCCCCGCTCACGCTGCCGCCGCCTCAGAGGCGCGGGCGGCATGGCCGCTACGCGGGGCAGCGCGGCCACCGCGGCACGGCAGCTCCGCGGCACCCGCCAGCGGGGGAGGGAGGCAGGGAAACAGGGAGAGAAGGAAGGAAGGAGGAGGAGGAGGGCGGCGGAGAGAGAGAGGCCGCCGGCCAGGCAGAGAGGGGCCCTTGGGCGCTGCCAGTGCCGGGATCCGCGGTGCGCGGGACACTTTACACCGCGGGCAGGTTCCTTGTCTCGACGCGCCGCGCTCAGGCTTTGCCGCTGGAGCAGTGCCGGCCCTTGGAGTAAAAAGGAGGAGGAGGAGGAAGGGGGATGGCGGTTACGCCCACAGGTGAAGGGCGCGCGGAGGGCCCGTCCCCCGGCGCCCTGTGGCCAAAGAAAGCACACGATGACATGGTCGGTAGCAGCAGCGATAGAGCGTGGTGAAGCCCAGTTTAGGGGGCTCCAGCATCTGGCCCTTATGGTAATAACAAAAGACCTAAGTGCTTTAAGAGTGACCAGCTGAGCTTTTTCCTTTTAGATCCTCTGCAGCCGTGCTCTCAAATTACTGTTTTAAGTTCTGCCCAATGTAGTCACGCTCTGAGTACAGGTGGGATTGGCAGACTAGAAGAGGAGCAGGGTCATGGGCAGGCATATCCCCTTATGTTCTGTTTACATAATGAAAATATCCTGAAAAAAAAAACAAAAACAAAAACAGATTTAGGAGCTCCAGATTTGCCTGATTGTTTGTCATTTAAATACCTGGACCTACAGTTGCATGGGGGATACATTATTTAGAAGACACTACTACAGGGATATTTTGTGCAGCTACACCTGAATTGACCCTTGGAACAAGGGCCAATTTTGCACCATGAGGATGCAATAAGTTCAGTCTCTTTAATTTCAAATTTGCATTTCTACCAGCACAGTTTGCATCCTGAGCTGGTTGGGCAGGAGGTTGGTATGTTGAAGGAATGCAGAGATGGTCCTAGAGCCCTCACTTTGCTTTATGTACAACTTCCTTGTCCAAAATGTCACTCGCCTTGGTCTTGTGGGAATGTGTGTTCTATTAAAGTTGAAAAACGCAATTTAGGACAACTTGAGCATTAAGGCAACACAGAAGCTTTGTTTTCCACCCACCATACCATGTAAAAGCACATTTTAGTACTATTTTGTGCTCGGAGACTAAATCTTTGGAAGCCCTCTCTCCCTTATTTAGGCACTAGATTTTCTTTATAAGTCGATATAAATTCCATAGCTCCTTTGGTATCCATTGAAGTATTACTTCAGTCTGAAGTTTTAAGCTAGTGCTGCATAATGAGATTCTTAAAAAAAATAGGGACTTTCAAATTTCCTATTCTCAGAACAAATGTAAATAAGTATTAGGCAACAAAATGCCTCAGCATGATGTGCTGCTTTTCATTGCAATTCTAGGACTAACATGTAAATTAAACAGGTTTCTGTAAATATGAAATTTGATTTCTGTTACACCAGTGTATACTGAACATACTGTTGAATGATAAATTTTAACTATTGCAAAAAAAAAGGAAAAAAATCTTAGTAACTTGGCAATAGATATATAGTATGGCATATATAATCACCTTTAAAGTCACAAGGGATACTTACAACTGTATATAAAGGCTGCTGTACTTTGCAATCCATAGAAACTTATATGGTAAATCCTATAGTTTGCCCATTGTTGTGGGGACTTTCCATTGGACATTACAGGCTACATGAGCAGACCATGAGGTGGATTGAAAACTGGCTGAGTGGCAGAGATCTGAGGCTCTAGTCAAGTGATGCAAAGTCTAGGTGGAAGCCAGTGGTGTCCCCCAGGGGTCAATACTGGGTGTAGTATTGTTCAAGCTCTTCAGTGTCAAGCTCCTCAGTGATCTTCATGAACGGACAGAGGGCCTTCGTCAGCAAAACTGATGATGATACAAAACTGACAGGAGTGGTTGACACATCAGAGCACTGTGTTGTCTTTCAGAGGGACCTGTACAGGCTGCAGAGATGGATGGAGATGAACCTCTTGAAGTTCGATAAAGGGAAGATTGGAGGTTGTTCCTCCCTCCTTCACCTAGGGAGGAAAAACCCCCTGCACTAGCACGTGCTGGAGGTTGACTGCTGGAAAGCAGCTCTGTAGAGAAGGACCGGGCACCTGGTCCTTCTCTACAGAGGGGGTCCGGTGGGGTGGACCTGGAGTTGATCTCATGGCCTGCAGTATGCCCTTGTGACCAAGAAGGCAACTGGAGTCCTGGAAGAGTATAGCCAGCAAGTTGAGGTAGCTTGTCCTTCCTCTCAGCCCTGTGAGGGGGGCTGAGAGAACGTCTGGAGTACTGTGTCTAGTTCTGGGTTCACTAGGGCAAAGAGACATGGAGCTACTGGAGAAAGTCCAGCAAAGGCTACAAGGCTTATGAAGAGATTAGAGCATGTGTCATATGAGGAAGGGCTGAGAGAGCTGGGCCTGTTCAACCTGGGGAAGAGAAGACTGATCTTACCAGTGCATTTAGGTAGCTGAAGGGGGTTGTGAAGAGTAGGAATCAGACTCTTCCCAGTGATGCCTATTGACAGAACAAGAAGCAATGTGCACAAACTGAAATAGGCATTTCCATCTGAACATAAGGAAAAATATTTTGCTATGACAGTGACTAAGCTGTGGAACATGTTACCCAGAGTAGTTGTGGAGATCTGGACAGTGACCTGGAAAATCTGCTCAAGGTAACCTTGCTTGAGCAGACAAGTCAGATGGTGATCTCTAAAGGTCCCTTCCGACATCAACCATTCTGTGATTCTGTGATATGTCCAACTTTCAGTCTGAGGAGTGGGAGTTATGATTACTGTTAATATAAATTAAGCCTGAGGCCCAATTAGTGCTTTGCTAATTCTGAAAACTGACATTGTTCACTTAAAATCAAGTTAATTCTGGTGTCTGAGAACTACTCAGTTACTCGTGAAGCAAGGTGCCCCTCACTGGGAGCAAGGCCACATCTGTCTGTCCACATCTGCCTGTAATCACTTAACATAAGAAATAATAAATTAGAAAAAAAAATCAAATGTTGTAGTCTGACATGTTTGTCAGAGACAAGATAAGCCTAAAAATGCTTTTATGTTTCTCTTGCTATGTTAGGAAAATGTATATTTTGATTTTAAATAATATCACTGTTCTGCACTATCTTTTTCTGAGTGATATTCCTCATAGAGTAAAATTTTACTCAATGAGAAAGTGTCACAGTGTGATCGTGTAGGAATTTGCTTGCCTCTTTCTTGTCTCCACACATAGATTTTCAAGGAAGAAGTAGAAGGCATGCTTTAATGTGTCCCTCTTCTCCCACTCAACTGCAGTATTTGCACCTTTGAGTCTGCAGAGATGGACGGATGTCTGAAAGCGAACATACCTTGAATAGGAAAACAGAAACTAAGTTAAAGACTGTATATCAAGGTGATATAAACTTGTCAGAAATCAGATTTATTCCCATGCGATCAAGGACACAGACTTTCTGTTCTGCCCCTGCTGCTGGCAGAGTTAGTACCTACAAGGAAATTAAAATAATAACTATGCTATTTATTAAGATAGGACAGACTGCTGGCCCCGTTATAAATGCAGGCAAAATGTTTCTGTTGACTTGGAAGAGGCATAGTTTCAAAGGTGCAGAATGCTATTTCTCTGTGTCAGTTTGGCCATGATGTGTATACGCACCGCTGCTCCCTACTAGAATGTCAGACCTGTAAAGCATGTGCAGTGATGTTGACCTCTATTACAGGTGCAGCCTGCAGAGGATAAATACTAACATTTATATAGCACCAACCATGTCCATGGTGGAAGGAAAGTAACATTCTTCAGACCTCACGGGGAGATCTGTTCTTTTTGAGTTTCCTTGTTTGCTTTGACACAAGAAGTTTCAAGTAAAATGTGGATAAATTCTAAGGCAGGGCACAGTTTGTTTTGCTTAATAAAAAATTACCAACCAGTAATATTCAAGACATTACAAGGAGTTTGGCTTTGGATAAACTGAAATGCTTCAGTTAATTCTAAATGTTAGTTTTTAAAGACAGCACAGATTAATTTGTGAATAATATTTTTTTAGATCTGTTGATTTCAATAAAAATACGAGCAATATAGATATTAAGAGAATATGCCCCCTGAAGTTTCCTTTTTTATAGTATTAAAAACACATCTTAAATATAACATGAGCTGTGAGCTTGCTGTTTTATCTCAACAGAATTTCCAGAAAAGGAATGGAGCTTATTACTAAAAAATACTTTAACTTCATTTAAATATTTACATTTATAATATTTATGTAGTTAAATACCTATATATATTTCTGTAAAAATCCAAAGCACCTATTTAATCATCAGAAAAAATATGGAAGGGAGCTGCAATTTTCTTCTACCTTTCTCAAGAAGAAGGGATCAGTGGAGACTGTTCAGGTGATGCAGATTTATGGTTTTTAGTCAGGAGATTTGGTAAAATTTGCTGTTTCTATATTTACTAATCATAGAGTCTGTTTGAGAGGAGAAAAAAGGGTTTAAACTAGGTGCATACTTTAAAATGGCTACCTGAGAGGGAATGTTTTACTATTGATTTCCATTAACCAGAAATTTATTGTATTTTTGACAGAGAGGAAGGAAGGGAGACTGAGAATATAGATGCATGCTGATTTCATTGTCAGGCTGCAATTTAGAAAGTGATTTCAGCCTTTCAAAAGTAGAAATCACATCTGAGTCTAAATGGCTGGGATCTACATATATCTAAAACTGTGAGATTGGGAACTTAGTTTTCACCCAGTATTTTAGTAAAAGTATTTTCAGAAGTACTTTAAAAGTGCACAGAGATACATTTTGATATGTGTTCATCAACAGGCATTTATCAAGGTTAAGCAAGCTGCTTGGGAAGTATCCACAGATCTCTACCACTTAAGATAAAGGAGAAACCAGTCAACATCTAATTAAAAGAAGGCTATTGACAATTCATTCTTTCAGTGACCAAAGCAAAGTCATATTGTTTTATTGCATTATATTGCTTACATGCCAGGTGCTCTCACTGATGAACTTTTGCTTGGTGGCTTACTGTAAACCTACAGATACAATGTGTCACTCATAGATGGTGCCTTTTCACTTAAGTTTCAGACTGCAAAGTTGTATTTTTTTTCCCTAGCCATTATTAATGTAATAATTTTTTTTCACTCTAACTCCTTGCTAACATCACTATAGATACAATTTGAAAGACTGTATGTTCATGTGTTTCATAGTGAACAGAAAAGATCCTGATAAGTAAGGGGAAATCCTCACTCTGTAAAATTAATATTTAAAGTTATTCGTTGACAGCTGTGCTAAGCTATCCAGTTATTTGCAAAATTCAAACATAAAAAGTATGGGAGTAAGACTGGAAATATGCTGCCAATACGAAATATTTTTATACCTGCCTGTATAACTAATGTACCATCACAACATCTCCATTATCATTCTGACCCAATATTATTTATAGAACTCACACTAAAATGCAGAAAGAAGTCTGAAGGAGAGATACTTCAGATGCATTTTAATTCCACTTTCTGTCAGAGGCAAGTCAATTTCTGATTAAAAAAATGACATCAATATGATATCAAAATATTTTTACCATTTTTTTTCAAAGAAATCATAGTAAACAAGAAATGATTTTTTTTTTAAATACCACATTCTCATTTAAATCCTTAAATATATTGAGAGCAAATATACACACAGAGTAAATGTTGATACACAAAAGCTAATAGGCAAAACATCAGAGTTAAGGTTAGGTTCTAATAAAATATGGCTTTTCATAGAACATAGTAATAAAATGTTTATTTTTATGCTATGGGAGTGCAAGATTGTTTCTTTGCACTCAAGTAACTACAACTGATGTGGTGGCTAAGTATGTTTCTGTCACTTAGCAACCTTCACTGGTTTGGAAAAAAATATTTTTTGGTATCTGGAATGCTATTATTGAAAGTGTTTAAAGTTTAGCAAATTACCAGATCATTCAGAAGTGAGTCATTACCTGAGCTAGAATGATGCAATATGCTGGATTTGACAGCAAGAACAGAAATAACTAACTCACATACATAGATAATTTAAGAAGGTGACTTATTTTTCTTAAAAAAAAAGGAAAGAAAGCAGAACATGTAACAGCAAACAAGACTGAAATAAATCCAAATAAAGCAAATTACTTTCAAGAAAGTAGGGATAAGAAATTGCTAAGTGTGAACAAATTTTTGTCTTGGAGATCACGTAAACCATTAATCAAATTTATTGTAGGTTAGTTATAATTTCATTTAGTATATTCAATTGAAAATGATATTGAATTCAGTTTCTGGTCAAAAGTGTCCTAAAGAAGCTGTATTTGATGTATAGATATTAACTTACAGAAATATTATACCAGTAAGAACGAATAATCGACTTGTTCTGTAGTTTATTCCATTTCATCTTTCTTTGCTTTTATTCCCCTTTTTAAGTTTTCTTTGAAAGCCATACCACATTTTATTAACTGACACATCACCTAGGTGTTAAAAGGTGTTTAATCACACACACACGCACACACACACATACAAATTCCTTACTTTCTACAGCCATTTTCCAGTGTTGTTGCAGATAGTTTCCCTATGCTGTGTATCCCAATGGAGAGAAATTAAAGTATCTTATGCATACATACACACACACACACATATATATATTTATAACCACATACTGAGCAGCTATTTATTCAAAAGAAAAAGCATCTTCTGAAGGTGCCAAGGCTATGTGTATCCTGCAAAATTAAATGCATGTTGAAGGATGGCTTTGAATAAAACCTCTTTCACTGTGTGGGAAAATTGCTTGAGAAAGGGGAAATTAGAGGAAAAACTAAGAGAAGTTATGGCATTACAGAGGCTTGCTTGAGGTGAGAGAAAGTTAGAAATTTCTTCCAGGATAGTTGGTATGTGTGGAATCTACTCCTCCATGATTCATTTGGCAACACAATCTGCCCTTCTAGCAAATACTAGTAAGAGTAAAGGAAGAGTGGAGCAGAATGGAGACACCATGGCCAAACTCTGTTGAATTCGCTGTGGAGGTGGTAACCTGATGGTGCTGAGCAGCTGATGAGTGAGTGGAGGGTGGAGCGGAGCGAAGAAACCGTGGCCAAACTCTGTTGTACCCCCTGCAAAGGTGGCAACCGGGTTGTACCACACAGCTGATAAGCCATATAGTACAATAAGATGTCTGGTGCTGGGCCAACAATGCAGCAGATCAGGATGCGGAGGAAGATTAAGGATTGGTGCATCTGCTGTAGTAAGAGAGACTGAGAGCTGCGGTTGTTTAGTCTGGAGAAGAGAGGGCTCAGGAGAATCGTACCAATATATGCGTGTACTTGATGGAGGGAGTGAAGAAGATGGAACCAGACCCCTCTCAGTGGGGCCTAGTGAAATGTCAAGAGGTAATGGGCACAAACTGAAATATGGGAAATCTCATTTAAATCTAAGATTTTATTTTATTGTGAGCTGGTCAACAGTGGAACAGGTTGCCCAGGAGAGGTTGTGGGATCTCCAGGGTCCCCAGTAACCTGCTCTAATCAACACTGATCTGAGCAGGAAGGTCGGACTAGGAAATCTCCATCTCTAAATCCCTCCATTCTTGATTATTTAAAAAGGTGATCAAAAAATACTAAACCAAAAAACATGAGTGTTTCAAGTCAGATACTATCATGCCTCTTTTTAAGGTATTTGACTACAGAGTAGCAGCTAAGATTTTGAGTAACATTCATCCTTTCAGATAGCATAGTAAAGGCTAGGTACCTCACAACAGAATCTAAACACAAGTCAGTACAGGGATGCAGTTTAACAAATAGCTGTTGGATAAGCACTGAGGACAAAAATACTGAGGACAGGACAAGGATCTCATTAGGATTCCATGCAGTTTTCACATGGGTCTCTATTCCAGATGCTATTCTTGAAGATAGTTACCTATAGTCCTTCCTTCTAACAAAGTATTATGCTTAAAGAATGAAATGATGGTGATTGGACAGATGCCACACGATGTCTTCAATACATTCCAGTCATTAAAACGTTTGTTCAGAATGTATGGGAACTCAGTTCAGCTCTCTCCTTTGCCTTAGGCAAATCTGCATCAATCAATGGTTCTATAATGAGGCACTTGTAATCCCTTTGGTGAAGCAGTGTCACTGTATGTATGATAAATCAAGGCTTACAGGGCAGGGGGAGAAAGTATAAATTTGAAGTTGATTCTATGATATAGTTTTGTGTGTACTCACCTTGAAAGGAAACCAATCTTCTTTTGTCTGATCACAGGACTGTTTCTATAATTTGAACAATGACTATGTAATGTGCTTAATTATGAAAAAGACAGGCCATTGAAAAAGATTTATATCAGGAAATTTTGATTTAGTTGGCCTTACCTTCCATTTTTTCCCTGTGTATTGGATAATGCCTAACTATATAACATTCATGACAAATTTGGTATCACATTGCATATAATGAGATAGCCCATGGTATTAACTCTCGCACATTGAATCAGCTCCCAATCATCTTTTTTTTTTTCTTGAATAGTTATCAGGTTTCATTAACCTAACATTAAATAGTATTCCCAATATGTTTTCTGACAAGACCAAAGAAATGCAACAGTTAGGACACAGTTATTCACTCATTTGGAGTGAGGATCCAGTTATTCACAGATCTGAATTCTCCGTTATGTTTGTCCTCTTCAAAACAGTTTCTTTCCCTTTAATTAACAGAGACATTTAATTGGGGAAGTGAGGTTACTGCAAGTGCTAACTGTCTTACAAAAAATCAGCTGTGCAAAACTTACTCCTACTCCTTAATTGTTTAGCCTTCCAGTCAGTAAGTTTCATAAAATGAGTTAAATTCCATTTATTAAACTATTTCTTCATCTGCATCCAGGTATTATTGCCTTTTTCTTAAGTGAAATTATCTGTGTGGTATAAAGTTGATCATTTCTGCTTATAAGTTTTAATAAAGAAAAATGGTTTATATTTGAGCATCAGAGATGTGTAGAACATTTTATGCATATTTTATATATCAGTATAAATTCTTGCTTTGAATATCACGTTAGTAAGATCTCATTTGTCTTATTAACTTACTGCTTTTAAAATGATTTAAGAAAATGCTGATCCACAGCTGAATATTTTTTTAAAGCTTTCTCTCTTAGATAGGTTTTGCTTTTTGACATTCAATGTCACAATAATACAAAAGAATTTAGGTGAACAAAGCAGTTTTAACCACATAATGGAGGACTTAAAAGAAGTAGGTAGTTTCTAAATATTGAAAAGTGTTAACATTGACAATAAATTCTGTTATAATAGTAGGCTAACAACAGAGAGTACACAATATTATTTCTCCTAAAATATTCTGAGGTACTCAAAAAATTGTCAGAGATGACTAGAGCTGTCAAGTTGGCAACTGTACATAAAACAATCTCAAGAACCTTGATCAAAAAGGTTATGAAATAATTTGGTTGTTGGGAATGATTTACCAAAAAATATCCATGCAGAATGAAATTATCTTTTATGAGAGATTGTGTGAAAGTCAAATAGTTTATGTAGATTTTTTTTACAATTATAATAAATTTTAGTGGTTGATTTGCTACGAATTTATCCCATAGTGTTGCTGAGTATAATTCTTTTGCTATATTTAAATATAGTAATTACTTAGAAAAAAAAAATCTACAAATTACCTTTTAAATTGTACTAGGCATTGTGTAAATCATGATCAAAAGGCTCATTATTGGTTCATATCCTAAAATAAGTAGAGCTACCTCATCCTTTTTTTTTAACATGATATAATTGAATAAAGGTTAGGTTCTGATGAACATTCACTGAGGTCTATGCATTCTGAAGTCTGGATCACTGAAATAAGGACAAAAGTGTTTTAAAATTGTGATCCTACTACTTAGCAGTCATCCATACTAGCATTACTGACTTGCAATAGGCAAATCTTTGTTTCTCTTACTCACAACATTAGGACTTTAGAGTTCTGCACATGTTCGTGACAGAAATTACATTTCTTTGAATAAACATCTCTCTTCTACCTGTGCATGTGCATTGTTAAAACACATGATCTGGAGCAGTCCAGGGTGGTATCTGCTAAATACTCTCACAAAATATGAAACCCACACTGTCAGAAGAGCTGTTGCAAGATGTCCACATTATCACAGAATAGGAGGGTAAGTTGGTAGTTCTCAGCTTCAGACAATAAGCAAAGGACTATAGCCATTTCTTCATGGAGCATAGGGTAAGTTAAATTGTAAAACTTTCTTCAGAAGAGCAGCTTCAAATTTACCTTTCTCGCTTGCCTACCAAGTAGTGCCATATGCATCAGTTTTATTGTGAAAAAAAATCAAGCTGAAAGACATCCTTATGACCAAACACATCAGCAAAGAGGACGTTTAGGTCACTTCACTCTGAGGGTTGTATTTTACTCATTTGTTTATTGTTGCTGTTGTTAATGTTTACTGCTAAGAGAAATTTAATGTGTCGGCTGAGGTGCAGATACTGTGACATTTAATTCCTTTAACAACTCCAAGTCTCAGTTTTTAAGTAGATAAAATAATTAAGCACCCACCCAAACACTTTTATTATTGTTGATGAAACAGTTTTAAAAAGTGAGTATCAACAAAACAGACACCACATAAAGCACAGTACTGGATGGCATTTCATTCCAAAATCAAATGATTGTGAACTTTTTTTTGAAACATTACTGTCCATATTACCTTATAGACTTAAGGGAATTAAAATGTTCCTTGTTCTTCAGTAGGTAGTACTTCACTGATTGCTTGAGTCTGTATGAACTAGATTGTCAGTAAGCCTGCTCTTCATGACTTTTTGAACACTTCAGAGATTTTATATGTAAAATATTGAAATATTAAAGTTTGAAGTTTGGTTGTACTGTTTGAAATTTGTAAGATAATGAAACTTTGGATTTTTGGAAGAGAAAAAATGATCAGTCAAAGCCCTGCTTTTAGGAAAATAAAGTTTACCTATGAACAAAGAGTAAGTCATTTTTTAATAAAGAAAACTCTGTTTAGATCAATTTGTTGTTGTTAAATGGTAAATTGCTTGAGAGACCTTCAAGGGTCAGGTCCCTCCAGGGCTGTTGTTGGTGATACAGTGACTCCCTAGATTTGCCAGGTGCTTCTCACGAACATCTATGGTCTCTTTAGGAATGACGAGTCATATTTATTGGACTAGCTATATTTGCGTGAGCAAAGGGGAAAATACAATGAAGACCAAGAAATTTACTTAATATTTTGCACATACCTAGAGTGCTCTTACCAGAATAGCAGTATGAGCTGTGGGATATATTTTCTTAGTTCATTTAACACAACAGCCACTAAATGACTCAGGCATCTGAGACCCATCCAATTGCTACTTTGGGTCTTTAAATTAAAAATTTAGATGTTCAAAATGTCCATTTAATTGCTACATGACCCAAAAGATATCTTCAGTCTACAGATTCCAAAGTTCTCTGACCACCACCACCTGCTTGAGTATTTGTAGAAACCTTTCAGTCCTCAGAGTATGGAACATATGGAACATAACAGCAGCTGATAAATTAATATTTATCCGCCCATGTTGTCTAATTGGCTGGATACTTTAGGTACATTCAGACTAATTCAATCCTCTTGAGAAATGAGAGGTCTTCTGCTGCTCTTGGTTCCATGAGTCACTAAACAGATTTCCAATGAACTATACTGATTTCCACACTAAAACCAAATCCTGTTTCATTTAGTCACCAAAACTTACCCCTGAACTTTATTTTGACTGAATTTGGCATTTGATGTGAATAATTTGCTCTGAATTATCAAGAATGGTATTTAGAGCTGGCTCATGCACGCTAATATTTTGTGCAAGCTATTCAAATAGGCACAGTAGTAAGATTAGGTCAGCAATTCTATTGACCTGAGTAAAGATTAAGCCCACCATCAAAAACATTGCTTGGCTCATTAGGTTGAAATATCTTTTGTAACACTAGTACTCTCTAGATGCAGCCCTGCTTTTTCACTACCATAAAAAAGCAACAAAAATAGATGTTAAAATGTTCTAGTGTATTCCCTTTCTAGTTTTTATGCTTAAAGCACTTTTGGTTAAACCGTTTCCATTTTATGTATGCCCTGTATTTGTGTTTTTTCCAAGTAAATCTGCTTATCGTAGTAAATATATATATATGTATGTGTGTGTGTGTGTGTGCAGTATATATATTTTGTGTATGTATGTGTCATTACCAGAATTATATTAAATGTGTAAATGTTTACCAAGCAAGACTCATTTTTTATATTATTTTAATGTAACGCATACAGACACAAAGAAGGGAAGGGAAGGGACGAGAAGGAACGGGACGGGACTGGACTGAAGGGAAAGGACAGGACAGGAAAGGAAAAAGGGAAGGGAAGGGGAAGGGAAAGGAAGGGAAGGGAAGGGAAGGGAAGGGAAGGGAAGGGAAGGGAGGGGAAGGGAAGGGGAGGGAAGGGCAGGGGAAGGGGAGGGAGGGGGAGGGGGAGGGAAGAGGGGAGGAGGGGGGGGGAGGGAAGAAGGAAGGGGAGGG